>ML332632.1:0-54100 GCA_005239505.1 Nicotiana paniculata
ATGTGCGCATCCCCGCGTCTCGATACCATTAAATTTAAAATAATTATATTTTGACCATGTGTAAATTTCGTACCTTGGTTTAACATTTAATTTCAAAGAATACCTTGTGTGCGTACCACATCTTGGTGAATATAATTAATAAAAATACAATAATTAATTAAGCGGTAATAAATAAGCCATAATCAAAAAAAAATACAAGAATAGCTAAAAATTGATTTAAGAATTACATTAGTCAATAAAGCGACTGTGTTAGAACCACGGGACTCGAGGGGTGCCTTACACCTTCCCTTCGGTCAATAGAATTCCTTAGTCAATCTTTTGTTTTCGTAGACCATGAATTAGGAGTCAAATCTTCCTTTTGATAAGGGATTCAATAAAAGGTGACTTGGAACACCAAAACTCAATTCCAAGTGGCNACTCAACCTCGTAATACGGTGCTGCGAAAAAAAGAGGTGTGACACCCGTCTCGATCTAGAGTGATCCCAGAAATCAAATTCATTCGCAGATCTGGTACGTGCCGCACATCTTTTAAAACTAATGTGCATCTGACATTTATCTTGATACAAATGTCGTCAATCCCCACGATCTTTGAGTGACTAGTATTTCCCATCTTGACCATTCCAAAGTCTCCTACTTTGTACCTACAAAAGAATTCTCTTACCGGTGTGTCATGGTAGGATGATGTTGTGTCAACCACCCATTCTGACTCTTGGCTTGCTAAGTGCATGCATTCCTCCTCCTCGTGAATGAAGAGAACCATCGAATCATCGTTGTGCACTGCAGCAGTTGTGTTGTCATCATTCTTCTGGCCACTGCTCTCGCCTCGACCTTTCTTTGGGAAATCTTTTTTGAAGTGACCGGGTTGACCGCAAATGTAGCAATTTCTACCCTTTGATCGGTTCCTGGACTTTTCACGAGCTTTGAATTTATCACGGCTACTCGATGCTCTATAAAAACTTCTTCCTCTGTTTTCCATGATAAGAGTCTGCCCCCTGATTTTCGGGCTTCTTCCTCATCTTATCATTGAGTAGGATGGCTGATGCGACCTCCTTTAAATCGATGGTATCTCTACCATGAAGGATGGTTGCTGTCAAATTATCATAGGAAGATGGCAACGAGTTTAGAAGCATGATAGACTTATCTATTTCACTGATTATTTCTCCAAGGTTTGCCAGTTGTGTGATTAATCCTTTGAACATATTTAGATGGGACAAGAAATTTGTACCTTCACTCATATGGATGGCATAAAGCTGCTTTATCAAAAATAACTTGTTTGTTAAGGATTTGGACATGTATAGACTTTCTAGTCTTTTCCAAATACCACATGCACTATTTCATCCCCGAAATTATTGAGTACCTCATCGGAAAAGTGCAGTCTGATTGCACTAGCTGCCTTCTTATCCATGTCTGCCCATTCCTCGACTTTCATAGTTTCCAGCTTTGCCTCTTTTCCATCCAGTGCAATGTCCAACCCTTGTTGGATGAGCAGGTCCTTCATCCTTCTTTGCCATATAGAGAAACCATCATTACCGTTGAATCTTGTCACTTCATACTTTACTCCTGATATTTTTTTTGGTCACTGAGTAAAATTAACTGTAAATAATATTTCTGTGAATGATCAGAACTTGTGCTCTGATACCAGTTGTTGAAAAAATTAACACCCACAGAGATAATATTCACGGTATACAACTATAATACATTTGTATTACTAAAATACTGTAACCAACGGTAATAATAAGGGAAACAAGGACACCGAGATTTCTACATAAAAAACTCTTCCGAATAAGGGGGAAAATCACGGCCCGAGAGGAGAAACTGATCTACGCCATAGCAAAAATTTTACAATTTGTGGTACCAAGTAAAATACTCTAATACCACAACACACTCAAAAGAAAAAATTAGCTTTTGATCTTTTTCACCTCACTATAAATACCACTCAAACTTTCTTTCCTTACAAAGTATTTTGCTTTTTACTTTGTAAATCAATCTATTTCTCTTTGTTTTGGTGTGATTACAAATAAAAGTAGAGGCACCTTTTATAGTTGCAGAATGCCTATAATGTTGTACGTAATGACATCAATATGTACTGCAAAAGTCAGCTTCTACATGTGAAATCAACAAAAAATTGGTTGCCCAAATTTTTTCTACTGTTGATTTGGTTGGCTTGAATCTCAAAGCCAAAGGTAATTTCTCTTCTTTCACATGGCCCATGGGATGGACCTAACAAAAATTGGGATTTTGGTTTGGATTTCGGGTTTGTCCGAACTATGTCTCTCCTGACGATATCCCTATTTATACAAACGTGACGTCAGAAAAGCGTAGATTTTTTTTTGCAAACAAAAAAGAAGCTAGATATAATTTCTTACATTACTAGCATAGTCAAAGGCGAATTCAGAATTAAAGCTTATAGGTTCCTACATCGACTTATAAATATTTAGTTGATTTCTTACATATACAAAAGATTTCTGCAAAATATTAGTGAGTTCAGGTAAATCATCAAGAGACCTTCTAGTTTTGCCCCCAAGTATAGTAGCATTTTCTCTAATATTGTACGACTTCTACTCTTTTAGATGCAAATTATGGTTGCATTGAGTTCTTTATAAAGACAGTAAGTTAGGTCGACGCCGTATTTTTGCCTAACCCACCTATGCATTTATTGAAGAAAAAAAATTATGTCTTCCTTTACAAATTTCTCCTAGGCTTCGGTAAATTGTAACGAAACGTCTTTCTTTTCGTTTTCTGATAAAAAATTTAACTTTTTTAGGGTTTTTGAATTTTTCGCAAAAGCAAGAGCTCAAACGATCTTTGATTAGTTCGCATTTGCTTTACCTCTTGTAGTTCATTAGTGAGTTATGATGATCAATTCTCATCTATTATCGAAGAAAGAACAAAGTAGTATATTGAGAAGAATCCAATGCAAATAGTAGCAAATTGTTTAAAAAAAAAAAAAAAAAGGAAATTGTTCAATTCAATTAATAGTAAAAAGTTTGATCAGATAGGTTAACATTGGACGTCTTCCAATTCTAAAAACATGACATTTCAAGTGGGCATTTTGGAGCAAAATGAACAGGTAAATACAAAGGAACAATGAACAAAGAGAGGGATATAAAAGATAAAAACAAGAAAAGGTCCTACCGGGAGTCGAACCCAGGTCGCTGGATTCAAAGTCCAGAGTGCTAACCACTACACCATAGAACCATGTTTGACTTACGAAACATTTGTTGTATATAGGTTTTCATCCAGATTCTGCCATTCAAGAGTCACGGGATCTTGGCAGTTAAGATACGCATTTCTGGTCCCCGCTCGCGTAGAGCAATTGGCCAAGTTTTATTTAGACCAGAATTTTATGTTTTTTATCAAAAGTACTTTTGCTCAAAAATTGAGTTGTTTGGTCGAATTTTTAGAAGTAAAAAGAATTTATGAGGAAGCGGAAGTAATTTTAGAAAAGCAGAAAAAATTAGCTTATTTCCGAAAGTACTTTTTGAGAAAAGTACACTTAGAAACACTTTTTAAAAGTTTGGTCAAACATAGATTATTGTTTAGAAGTATTTTTTAAATTAATTAGTTAAAAACAAACTGTTTCTCACCAAAAATACTTTTTTTTAGAAGTATTTTTTTTTTCAAAAGTACTTTTGATAAAAAATAATAATTTATATTTAACTAATTAATTTAAAAAACACTTCTAAAATAATTTGTATTTGACCAAGCTTTTAAAGAATAAGTCTAAATATATTTTTGTCAAAAAGTTTTTGGGAAAAATAGTTCTGGAAAAAACTACCATTTTTTTTTCTTCTAAAAACGATTCAATTGAAGAAAAAAAAAGGGAGAAGCTAGCTATCAAAGTTGCCTCTCTTTTCCTGTTATCTTTTCACTGATCAGCAACACAAAGACGAAAACGAATCACACAATCCAACTAGTATTTGATTTCCGATCTAAAAATGTCTCAAAATCTCAATCCAAACCCAACTTACGACGTGATAATCTTAGGTGCGTCAGGTTTTACAGGCAAATACGTCATTAGAGAAGCTCTCAAATTCCTCAACGTTCCCTCTTCCCCATTAAAAAGCTTAGCTATAGCGGGCCGTAACAGTTCCAAACTTTCCCAGGCTCTCCAATGGGCAGCCCGTCCAAACCCACCACCCCAAATTCCAATCCTCACCGCCGACACCACCGACCCATCTTCTCTCCGCCACCTCGCTTCTCAGGCTAAGATCATTCTTAATTGTGTCGGCCCGTTTCGTCTGTACGGTGAGCCCGTCGTTGAGGCCTGTACTGATTCGGGTTGCGATTACTTGGATATATGTGGGGAGCCCGAGTTTATGGAGAGGATGGAAGTGAAGTACCATGAGAAGGCTGTGGATATGGGCTCTTTGATTGTTTCGGCTTGTGGGTTTGATTCTGTGCCTGCTGAATTGGGCTTGATGTTCAATTCGAGACAGTGGCTGCCGCCGGCTCTTCCTAATCAGGTTGAAGCCTACCTTAGTCTGGAATCGGACAAGAGAATTGTTGGAAACTTCGCGACGTATGAGTCAGCGGTGCTTGGTGTGGCTAACGCGGACAAATTACAGGAACTCAGGCGCTCCAGACCCAAGAGGCCTCGTCCTGTGGTATGATTCTATGATTTCATTTTCTTACTAAAACATCCAATGTAATGAGGTCATCGCGAACCAGTTACAGAGATAAAATTTTAGTTTATTTAACCACCTGGGACTTCTAAGCATTATAGTAATAGAAATCGAAAGGCTTGTTAGTCAACAACATAACATGACTGATACACTAGTGTCAAATGTGAACCAATATGTACGAAGATTTTTACAAATTATTAGTGAAGTTGATTGGAAAGAGTTTATGCATCCAACCCAAAAACTTTAAGACTACCCGTGCGTAGACCTAGACTTTTATGAACTTCTTGAAAGTACACTGCTCATGTAGGACAAATATGACTTTACACCCTCTTTGTGAACTAGAATGCGGGATTATGAGCACATGAATGCGCTTACCAAATGTTGACTCGATACCATGTGAAAGAATTTGAGCATCCAACACAAAACCTTAAGGCTATGGGTGGAGTAGCTCAAGATTTGTGTGAACCCCTTTTTTAAAGCCCTTACACTACTCACGTGGAGAAAATATAACCAACATTTATGTGTTAATCATAAACTTAGATCTGGCTTGCCATAATTCAGGATTTCTGGCAACTTCTGCATTCTTTGTGGGGGAAATTTTAGGTATTTTTAAATGGTCGACTAGATAGCATGAATCAAAAGAAATGGAAACAGATGTACCGGAAGTGTGTTTTTAGCAGGCAATAATCCCTCTTTGACTTTAACCAGTTGACACTTAAATCTTATTTCATGGGATGATTGATTAATACTTCTAAAGTTGGATTGTAGATTACCTTACCGAAAAAAGAAATTTGGATTGTAGATTGTTATCTGTTCTTATGACCCAAAAATTAGCTGGATTGTAATCTGTAGGTGGTATTAAAATGTGACTACTGCCATGAGAATCTCCAGTTTTGTGCTTCATGTTTTCGTTTCTATTTTCTTTCCTCTATTGAGGCACGCACGGATAAACATTTACAACAAGTAGTTCCATCAGTCTACTTGCCACAGCCAACAACTATTTGCCCTGGGAAGGCTTGAAACAACAACATATGTCAAATTGTTGCATAACTTTCTATCTTCACTATTCTTTTGTTCCAAGAGAGAAATGCTGCAGGTTAAGAAGCAATTGATCCTTTACAGTTTAGAAGTCAATTTATCATTATGTGTTCGAACATGTGTATTTTAGTCAAAATCCAAAGTCAATTACATTAAGGTCGTTTTCCTCATTTGCAGAATGTTATACAAATGTATTTTACATTTGGAACTTTGAGAACCCAATTTAACTGTTTATGTAGTACGCATGTTGTAGTCAATATTTGATGATGTTGATGAGTATACGGTAAGGATTCATAAACCTTATGATGGATAGCATATATATGTGAATGATGGGGATTCATAAACCTTATGGTTGTTTTTTGGTGGCATGAATGAGTGATGACAGGGATTCATAAACCTTATTGTTAAATAGTTATGTGTAAATAGTCCTAGTCCTATATGTAGTAGAGTAGAATATGTCCTAGTCTCATATGTAGTAGGAGTAGAATATGTCCTAGTCCCATATGCACTAGAAGTAGAATATGTATTATATATAGTTGTCCAGTGATTCCGAGCCTACTCATACAAATTACATCAAATTCTGACAACTTTTATTTTTTCCGGCGTGAACAGTAATTTCTAGAAAAGTTTCTATTTTCTGATGGTATTTTAGAACCTTTTTTGGAGTGTGGAATTCGACTTAGTCTCACTATTTTCAAATTTTTCCGGCGACCTCTCGGCCAACTTCTGTTTATCAACAACCACCTGGTTTTGCTGCTCAGGGAGAATCTAATGTCCTTGTATGTCGAATGATTAGCTTGCAGATATATCAAGTTCCTCACTGGTCCTCATATTAGTTACATATGTAACAAGCTCGGTATATATAATTTGTATGCACCGGCTTGAGGGGGAGTGTTAGATAGTTATGTGTAAATAGTCCTAGTCCTATATGTAGTAGGAGTAGAATATATCATAGTCCCATATGTTGTAGGAGTAGAATATGTCCTAGTCTCATATGCAGTAGGAGTATAATATGTATTATATATAGGGCTCATTGCATCATAGTTAAAAGATAGATTTTTCTTCCGTTCCGTGTATTCTCACACTTATGATCGATGTGTATGACATGAATGAGTATGTAATATATATTAACTGTTAAATGGACTCTATATATTTGATACCTGCAATATTTGCTAAATATTACATTGCACATGGCCATACGTATGTACCGCGCAGCTATGGGAACAACATCATTCATGCCTTCCCTATTAAATAACACATTAGATCTGCGAAACATTTTATCTCTCTCTCACTCTCCAATATTTTCCTGTTTGTCTCAGATTCCTGGTCCTCGTCCTCCTAAAGGTCCATTGCTGGACCACCTAAAGGAAGTTGGTGTTTGGGCTGTAAAGTTACCATCAGCAGATGCAATTGTAGTGCGGAGAACACTTTCATGTTTGGCTGAAAATCCTGGTGGTTTACCTGGTGTTAGTGAAAGCACTGAACGGATTGAGAGGAGGGAGGCATTTTGGTCAACCATAAAGCCAGCTCACTTTGGTGTGAAGATAGCTTCGAAATCTCTGTTTGGAATTATTCGTTTCATTACAGTTGGGGTTTTCATTGGTCTCTTTGGTAAAACTGATATCGGCAGATGGCTGCTCTTGAAATTCCCTTCATTGTTCAGTCTTGGATGGTTCAGGAAAAAAGGTCCAACTGAAGATGAAGTGGCAAGTGCTACTTTTAAGATGTGGTTTGTTGGACACGGGTTTAGCGACGACAGTCTTGCATCACAAGGAAACAGGAAACCTGATACGGAGATAATTACAAGAGTAATGGGACCTGAGATTGGTTATTTAACAACTCCTATCATTCTCGTCCAGTGTGCCCTCATTTTGCTCAAGGAACGAGATAATCTTCCAAAGGGAGGTGTTTTCCCCCCTGGGATTGTGTTCGGTGCGACAGACCTCCAAGACAGGCTTCAACAGAATGGAATATCTTTTGATGTTATTTCAAAGAACACTGTCTAACTAAATGGTAGTTCCATGCAGTTTTAGTCATATGAGGACATCTGAATATATGACAAAGGGCGAATAATTCTACGTATCCTTTTGCTTTCTCTGTGTGTTCTCTTCTGACTGTATTTCTGTAGTTTTTATATGCTTTCTGAATGCCTTAAGGTGTTTCCTCAGCATTTTTCTTTCCAGAACTCTCTCCAGAATCCCTGTCCATCTTTCCTTTTACTTCTTTAACGTTTTGAGGTAACTGAATAAGCTTCATTTTGTTTTGACAATTTATTATGGTCTGTTAAGTCCTATGAATCTTTTGGCTTTAACAACATACAAGCTCCATTTACTATAATGTTTACAACTAAAGGAAGAATTTAGAGGAAGTGTTAATGACAAGCTTCCAATAATGGTGCAGATATATCATTTTTCTTCTGCTTTTAACGTTTCAATGAATTTTCTGAGCCTCTTCTCGGAGCTGCCTCCGATTTCCTTGGCCTTCCTAGCTTGTTCCCTCACTTTCCTAGCCTTAATCGTCATTTCACCATCTCCCATTAAGTTTTTCACCATCTCTGCAATCTCCTTAGCGTTTACTAGATTTTCCTCGCCCCAACCCCATTCTTTTACCCACCTCCCCAATCCCGCCTTCTCTACAACTTCTGCATTCAACTTTTGATCACCATGTTGCGGCCATGCCATCATTGGTACTCCTGACCAAGCTGCATTCATCACTGAATCCCATTCGCCTTGGTTCATGAAAAGTCCAATGGCTGGATGTTCTATAATGGCTTCCTCATAGTCCCCTGCTTTCACTATTTTCCCTTTCTTTTCCATCTTATCCAGGACTGTACTTCCAAACAACTCCAGAAGCTCTTCTTTTAGCACCCATATAAACTTATATCCACATATCTCTAGTCCTTTTCCTATTTCTCTTAATTGTTGTGAAGAAATCGGCTCTCTAATTCCAAAGTTAACATAAACAACTGATTCAGCAGGTTGTTCATCTAACCATGGACACTGATTGTCTTCTCCTAGCTTGTTATTTCCCACAGGACCAACAGGAAAAACAAGTGGAAGAGAACTTGTTACTCTTCCTTCATCGAGGGCAGCAATTGTTTCTGGTTCAAACCATTCAAAGGTGTTCAGAAAAACACCGGTCACTTGAGGGAGAGCTCGAGCATTTGGCAGCAAATAGGCTTTCAAGACATAGTTTGAAGGTGAATCATCCCGCCATGAACGAGGGATGCTTGATTTTGGAACCGATCCTAAACCTGGGATCTCGAGATTGCCTGAAAGGTTTTTAAATGCAGTAGGATTTTCGGACAGCAGTACAGGAAGGTAAGCTACAGTAGAGTAAAATTTAGCTGATGTAGTTGAGATAATGTAAAGGGGAATGTTGAGATTAGTAGAAACTTGTGAAAGACTAGATGCAATAATAAAATCGGAGACAATTGCAGAAACTGGTTCATTCAAAGAATCTATCAGAGGGCCAAGCTGGTGAAGTGAGTTACTAATGGCATCAATTTGCATGATGAAAGGATCATTAATCTTGGAAGTTGAGGTATTCAAAGGAAGAATATGAAAATCTAGTTGCTTGATTTCAGGGTAAATGGATAAAAAGTTGGTGATGAGTTTCGATGATGTAGTAAAGATTTCAAGTTTCATTGTGATGAAGGTGATTTTACATTTCTGTGAAGCTAACACAGAAGCTAGTCGAAAAAATGGAACCATTTGTCCAGCTCCTAAACCACTAGGGAAAAATAATATGTGAACTGACTTTGCAGAGTTGACACTAGAATTAGACATCTTGATGGATTGACTGGCAAATGGAGGAATTGGAGAATGATTTATGCAGAAACATATGCTTATATTAAAGAGAATAAGGCGCTGCTGCGATCATATTCGAGCACATCATTATGCTATTATTGTTTGGGATTCAGTAGAAAAGAGACAAGAAAAACAATTTAGTACAATTAGGTATTTGTTCGCTTTCATATGCTTGTTTTGTAGTTTGAGGAACAGGAAAAGGAATCAACTTTAGTATCTTAGATATATGGAAACATTAAGGGTGTCCGATAGTAGGCTATATTTATGTAATTTAGATACTATTTGCGCTCTAATTTAGCTTGCACTTTATTGATATTTGAATGTTAAAAGATAACAAAATGCTCTAATTAAGAATGTTATGCTTTGAAGGAGCAATTTTAGGTTATGAGGAAGCTTAAGAGTGTTTTGGAACCAATATGGAGCATAGATGGCCAATCGAAGGTTAGCACGATCAAAATGAAGAAAGAAAAGCAAGGGGGCGAAATTCCTCCAGGTACGCGGCCGCGCACTGGCCGCGCACGCAAGGCAGTGGACTGGGCAAAATCCACGGCCAATCCGCGGTTGAATCCGTGGCCGCGGACGAGCTTCCGGAGAAAAAGAACTTTAGGCCAATTGTGTAAATTCAAATGCGACTAACTTAGACCTATATGAAGCCTAATTTGCCGAGAAGAGAAAAAGACTTGTTTTGAGAAGATTTTGGAGGCAAGAACACAAGAGGAAGACGGAGAACTTCCCTACGAGTTTTCATCTTCTTCTTCTTCTTCTTCTTAATTCCATTGTTGGTTATGACTTTACAGTGTAATCTTGTCTATTGGTATGAGTAGCTAAACCCATCATCTAGGGTTGATGGAACCAATTGTTGGATGAAGTCTTGATTATGTTTTGATATAATTGAGCCATTTTTACTCTATGATTGTTCAACTATGTGTTGTCTTGTGATTAATTGAAAGGGCCCTTGATTAATCGTGTCTAGCTATCTTGTCTTGCTTGAGAAAGAACAATTGGTTAGATTGTTGTTGAACAACACCACTTTCGGGTAAATTAAGAGATTAGTTACTTGAATGTAAAAGCAGGGTTAGAGATAACGAAGCTTTGGTGTGATAATTATGAGTTGTATAAATTGCTAACTAGAGTAGTTCGAGAGAATGCTTCTAGTAAATTATCGATCAATTACAGTAACCAAAAACTCATCATCTTTATAGAGTATTGTCACACCACTTTTGTCACATCATCTTTATATATATATATATATATATATATATATATATATATATATACACTCTAAGAATGTGAGTATTTTTGTATTTTTATTTTTTTTAATAAAACCTATTAAGAGTAAGATTAAAGTTTTAAACTAAGATTAGACCTAAAAGAAATATTTACACTAAAGTAGTATAGAATTTGGGGTGTGGTCAAAAATTAGGCGTTCACAAGTATTACGGCGAGATTATAGCTAACGTGTCAGGAATTAATTCGACAATTGGGAAAATTAATAACCCTAGACCTTTTACTATTGAATTCAACTTCATTCTTGCTTATTTGATAGTTTTATTGTCATTTTTCCTTAGTTAAATAATCTCTACTCATTATCAATTAAAACCTCACATCCTGAAATTGCTTGAGCTTATCATTGACGTTATTATAAGTTGTAGTAAATAGGTTAGTTCCCTGTGGGATTCGACTCCGGACTTGAACCGGATATATTTGCAACGACCGCTTAGTCCTTTTTATAAGACATAGTTGAGCGCGATCAGCGTCATTGTGTAGTAAATATATATATAAAATAATTTAAAATTATCAAGCAATATATATAGTGTAATTTTCCGGCGAAGAGATGCTGATTGGTTGAATGTGGCTCCGCTAATCTCCACCGGATCACAAAACAATGTCATACTTCGGTTTGTGGCTCCTATTTTATCTTCTTCTCGTTTCTTGTTTGATTTAGACATGGCGAATGTGAATGGTGTGCTTTATGGGCAGCCTAGAACAATCAGATAATTAAGACCTTACCTTATCAATTAAACAAAAACAGATAATTAGATTTTACTAATGTTTCGAACTGTAATTTAGCTTCAAAAGAAACTCTCATATGTAACATAACAAAATGGAGAGTGAATCTGAAATTAACGTGAGTAAAGCTCGGATGTTAGTTCTTCGTTTAGATAAAGAACCAATTGCAGTCCAAAGAAATGGTAAGCTTACCTAACTGTCGTGTGTCTATATGGATAGTGTCAAGTAAAAAAAATTGGCAATCTTCTTAAGTGGTAAATTAGTACAACTTGAAAGAACAAGAAACTCAAGGTAAGATTAAGCGTTTTAGGACGGATGTCTCGGAGTTCGAGACTTGGAATAGAGGAATTTTTGGTAAAGGGAACTTTCCTTTACTATAATAGTATTTAGTAGGGATGTACAAACAAAATCGATAAACCGCACCAAACCGATAATCAGAATCAAATCGGCAAAAAAAACTCAATCATAGTTTGATTTGATTTGGTTTGGTGTTGGAAAAAAAAAACCTGACTATAATTGGTGGTTTTAACTAAAAAACAAAAAAGCCCAATCGAAACCAAACTAAACCAATATTATATTTATTCAATTTTTAAAAATAATTTTTACATATAAATAATTATTTTTAATATAATTTTATAAATATTTGTTAAACTTTTTCACAGTTTTATCTTTGAATATATTATTTCAAGTTTGGACTTAATATTCTTGAATGGTCCAATAAATTTTGAAGCTCATAAACGTAGCAATTCAAATAAATTTCACATCAATACTAATGCTACCAAGAAAATTCAATTCAACATTAGAAATGACAATAGTGTCGGATATTTATTTTTTCGTTGTGCATTGATTTTATAATAAAAATGCATAACTTAGATAGTTGTGTAATTAATATACTTATAGTTGTATTTATTTTAGTATGAGCTATATAGTACTTTTAGATTATGTTAATACTTATTATGGCTTATTACTTAGTAATATTTTCTTTATGGATTTTATTATTTTTTTTATTGAATATTTTAGTACAATAATGCTATGACTCATCTCATATTATTATATTATTTTCTCGAAAAATACATTATATAGTTATCCTACTAGGACTAAAGAAATTTTCGAAGCACAAGTTATATATTATGTGCTATGGAGATTTATCGGGGAAAAACCCCGAAAACCCGAAAAAACCAAAAAAAAAATGAGACAACCCGAGAATGAGAAAGCTGACTTTGTTGGTATGGTTTGGTTTATTGATTTAAAAACCCGACACCATTGGTTTGATTTGGTAATTGAAAAATTCGAACCAACCCGACTTATGTACACCCCTAGTACTTACTACTCCCTCTGTTCCAGTTTATGTGAACCTATTTCTTTTTTGGTCTGTTCCAAAATGAATGGCCCCTTTCTAAATTTGGTAACAATTTAGCTTAAACTTACAATTCTACCCTTAATGAGAAGTTTTTATAACCATACAAATACTCTAGTCTCATTTTTGACTTGTTTATGACCACAAATTCTAGAAGTCTTCATTTTTCCTTAAACATTGTGCCCAGTCAAACAGATTCACATAAATTTGAACGGATGAAGTAATAAATCAGTGATTTAACAGGTCGCTCATCTAACCAAGGAAGAAAATCATGTTCTCCAACGGCTTCTAATTAATATTTTGTTTGTCCAAGCTTCTAAAATCAGCCTATTTTGAGAAAGTGTTTTTCTCAAAAGTACTTTTCAAAAAAGTGTTTTCGGCGAAAAACAATTTATGTTTGACTAGTTAATTTGAAAAGTACTTTCGAGCATTAATTATTGTTTGACCAAATTTTAAAAAATTACTTCAAAGTATATATTTCTCAAAAGTGTTTTTCAAAAAATTATTTTTTGAGAAAAATTACTTTTTTATGCTTTTCAAAAATGGCTTCTACTTTCGCTCAAAAGTATTTCTTTTTTCTTTTAAAAACTTATCAAACACCTTAATTTTTTTTAAAACTGATAATCGTCTTGCCACTGTTGAGGACTTCAATTGACTTATGCCTCGAACCGATAGATTTCTGTAATCCGGCAAATCTTTCATAATGTTTGTTGGTGAAGATTGGCCTAAAATTAAAGTTTAATGTGAAGTCTAATATATATATATTATTTTTTTATTTTTTTTATTTTTATATATATATTTTTTTTTTTTTTGAAAACTTCTTCTCGTTGAGGCAGCTATTATAGGAACTGTTAACATTATTTTATAAGCAATATAAACATTTGAAAGGAATCAAGTTTTTTTTATCTAATTGAATATACCGATTAAGTTATTATTTTCTAATAATACTATTTTTTCTTAATATTTTTAATTCAAGAAATAAGTTTAAACCATCAATATGAGTTTGACTATTATGTTTCAAGGGATATTCAAGGTTAATGCAACGTTTTTTCATATTCTTGCCATCTAATGATCTCAATTTTTTACCATTAAATAAAAAATTAAAAAAATCATATATTTTTAATTGTTCAAATCTATTTTAAGTGGAAAATGGCTTGATCTACTATATATAGAAAGTAATCAACTCTAAAAAAAATTCAAAAGACTTTGTGATTTTATAATCAACATTCTCATCAAATTAATTTTTTCTATAAATTACACGTTTATTACGAATTCAAGATCTAAACTCATCTTAAACGCAATTTTCTTAGCCGAAATCATAAAAGTTTGTAAATCCTTCTTCTTTATTACTTCTTTCAAAGTCTGCTTTTACGCTAAAAATATTAAATATTTTTTTAAAACACGTATAACCTATTATTTTTAAAACATGGGCCCCAACATTTGGAAGCCTAAGGCACAATCCTTATTACCATAAGGTTAGAGTCAGCCTTGTTTGGCACGCCTAGTAGCATGTTAAAATCAGCTTATTTTGAGAAGTGTTTTTCTCAAAATTATTTTTGGCGAAAAGTAATTTGTGTTTGACTAATTGATTTGAAAAGCATTTTTGAGCTGCAATTAGTGATTGGCCAAGCTTTTAAAAACGATTTTTAAGTGTATTTTTCTTTAAAGTGCTTTTGGAGAGAAACTATTTTTCTGCTTCTCCAAAATTAATATTGCTTCACCTCAAAAATATTTTTTTTCCTTTTAAAAATTTGACCAACCACTTCAACACTTTTAAAAAAGCACTTTTTAAAAATATATAAAAAAAAAAAATAGAATGAGAAAAGTTTGGCCAAACTGGCTATAGGTCATACGCGTGGTAGTTCGATTGGATGTGCATGTGGTAGTTCAATTGGATGTGCGACCTACAATTTATTTATTACTCCAATTTAAAGGTTTCAACTACCAGTATTTGATTGATATTCCTTGCTATTTCCTTTCCATACTCTTATATGCACTTTACCTCTTTCAATTCATTTAATAGGAGTTACTCCATCATGGATGGATCCAAGATTTTGATTGGATGGTTTCGATCTGTAAGGCTTTTAGCACTCACCTCGCATTGACTTGTTTCCACCTGCCCCGCATGGCCGCATATAATATTGAAAAATAATTTTAACTGAAATATATGTAAGATTTATTTTTCATACGTAATTTATACATATACTGATATACATATTATATATTTACGTCTTTCCTCCTACCTCCTGTGCCTTTGTGAATAGTCACCCAAGAGAAAGAGATGGTTTAACATTTACTCCTTCATTATCATTTCCTCTTTCCTATTGAATTTTACACTGCGCAACAGTGCCAGAGGAACCAACTTGTTTATATTTTGGGGTCCATTTCCATGATGAAGTGACCATACAAAACTTTTGTGCAGTACAATATGGACCATTCTCACCTACACTTTTTTTTGGTTTCCGGTCCCGGGTCACATTAAGGTCGCGTTGGGAAGTCTCACATTGGGGTAAAAGACGTTTTTTAACAAAGGTAATTTCATACCCAAGGACTCGAACCGAAGATCTCTGGTTAATAATAAAAGAGTACTTATCACTCCACCACAACTCTGACTCTCTTTTGTCTACCTCACAATTTACTAGGAGTATTAGCTATACCATAAATTTACCATGAGATTATGGAAATAAATATTCTTGCATTTATTGCTACTGCACTATTTATTCTAGTTCATACCGCTTTTCTACTTATCATTTACATAAAAACAGTCGGTCAAAACGATTAATTATTAACTAATTTGAATGAAACTTCTGAGTTCTTAGCCAAAATTGACGAAATAAAATGAAAAAGATTCTAATTTCATACCTTTTTTTAGAGAATGTTAATAAATTCCAAAATCCATTTCGACGTTCAGTAGCGACGACTGTCTTTTTGATTGGTACCGCAGTCCCCATTGACTAAGAAGGGGGCGGACACATCAGCTACATGGATCCCTTCCTTTCCGTTGTTGCCAGTGTTTTTCCGGGCCGAGCCGAAATTTTTTATTATAAAGGGCAGGCAAAGCCCGAAGGCAGCTATCTCAATAGGAAGGGCGGAACGAGAAGAGGGCCCGGCAATCATACTACAACGATCAAAAAAGCGTGTTCCCTTCAGATAAGACGCACCGTAGGCGCCCTTATCTTGTCCGATAAGTATCCACTTTTTCAGTATGCTTATTTTGTTGACCAAAAAAAAAAGAAAAAAAGAGGTGATTCGATTTTAATATTGCCAAGCAGTGCAGCTACAAAATAGAGGATAGTATTAAATTGAAAAGCAGCTAATACCTAACAGAAAATGGTTAGTCAGAAAATGTAGGATAGGATAATAATGTGGGGGGGGTCAAACGGGTAATGCAAAACGGATAAATTATCTTGCCCGGCTCATATTTAATACGGATAAAAAATAAGTTAAAAGATAATATGAATTCCTAGTTTTTTAAACTTTAGTAACCCCATTTTGAGGCTTTACAAATTTTTAAAATTAAACACATTAATTATTCATTTTCTAAGTGAATAATATAATTTTCATCCCCATTTAATCCTTTTTAGAAAGTTCACTATTTTTTTGAAATCATTTTGCCATCCCTGATATGGAACTAGTTAGTCGATTATATTAGGGTGGAAAAAGAGAAGAAAACCATTTGATGAGAAAAGCTTCACATTCATAGCTTTGTCCCCTCATTACCAATACCAAGTCTTTGCACTTGCTCCTCTCAAGTCCTCCTCATGCCACATTTCACAGCCTTTAATTTTCATTAATGAAAGGGAATGATAGCCATAGGATCAACTCCTTCTTGATCCAATGGCTATCTTTCTCCCGTGCTCCCTATTTAATCTGTAAAAGCCTCAAATAAAAAACCCAAGAGATGAAATGCGCTAAACAAAGAGCTAAAACAGTGAAATCTTAGTGAAAATCAGTAAAGGAATTAAGGAAACTGTTTGAAGGCTTGGTCTTGCTCGGTCCTCATTTTGTCATTAGGTAGCAATACGGAGGTTCTTCCATTCTATGTTTGAATACAATTTTTCATTTAGTTTAATTTTTTCTGTCTCATCTCTTGTAAATTGAGGACTAACAAATTAAAAAAAAAATGAAATTAGTATGGAGTTCCTGATTTCGTCATTCAGTCTGATGCTTGATTCTGATACAGTCATTTTTATTAATGTTTTGTTATAAACATATGGATTTTGAGTCATTAGCTATAATAAAGAACTTCAAATGCATTATGAATAAATGTTAGGTGTCGACTTCAAAATAATTAGAATTATTAGAGTTATCATATTGTCCCATATTTTTAGCTTCTTCCCTTTTTTCCAAAACTTTAACATTCTTTTTCTTCGAGAAAAGGGGGTGCGATATGTATGTAGTGAAGGAAGCTCGTGTCAATGCTTTTCTTACAATAATAACAACGTACTCAATGAAATTTCACAAGTGAGATGTGAAAAAGATAGTATATACATAAACCTTATACCTATTTTGTGATTTAACATATGCAGATCTAGGAATTCAAGAGAATGAGTGTACTGTTCTGAAGAGGTGAATCGAGAGAACCTATATTTGACGGGTTTAAATTTAGTCTCTTACCATGAACCTACCATACTTTTAAAATTAAAGGTTCAAAATTATATGCGCACACACACATATATATATATCCACATTCCGTGCCAAAAAAAACCGTTCGGAGTAGTTTTTGAACTGCTAATTTCACTTGTAGAGGTGCACCCGATAATTTTTGCATCATAGAAATCTTTGAGCATAGGTGAACGTAAAGGTGGATTAAGGATTTAGACGGTATGTGTTCAACATTTAAGATTTTCGCATTGAAACTATTATATTTCTAAAGTTATGGGTTCATATCAACTATTTATTATAATTTTAATGAATTTTTCTACATTAATTTATGTTTCGTGTCGGAAGTACCGGGTTCATCTAAAGAGCTGGATAAGTAATGTTGATTTTGAAGCCCATCGACTTCATATTTCTAAGTGATTTTGCCATTCCTCATTTAACTTGTGATGTTAAATTCTCTTTATCCTTGTCATGGCAGCTTAAAATACAGGAGGATTCATTTTGCGCTCCGGCTTGAAGTTATGGAGGGAAAGAAAAGATCACGTGAGGTGTACGTGGCTTTTTTCTCGACAAAGTTTTGAGTCTTGGACCGCTTTGTCAAAGAATGTGGACTAAGAAGATGACTTCTCCAAAGATATTGGACTATTTTGGATGTTATCTCAAACACTCGCATCATCCACCTTGTATTACGATATCTAGTAGGAGAATGTCTCAGACACACAATCCAAGCCCGACATACGACGTGATAATCTTAGGTGCCTCAGGTTTTACAGGCAAATACGTCATTAGAGAAGCTCTCAAATTCCTCAACGTTCCCTCTTCCCCGTTAAAAAGCTTAGCTATAGCGGGCCGTAACAGTTCCAAACTTTCCCAGGCTCTCCAATGGGCAGCCCGTCCAAACCCACCACCCCAAATTCCAATTCTCACCGCCGACACCACCGATCCATCTTCTCTCCGCCACCTCGCTTCTCAGGCTAAGATCATTCTTAATTGTGTCGGCCCGTTTCGTCTGTACGGTGAGCCCGTCGTTGAGGCCTGTACTGATTCGGGTTGCGATTACTTGGATATATGTGGGGAGCCCGAGTTTATGGAGAGGATGGAAATGAAGTACCATGAGAAGGCTGTGCAAATGGGCTCTTTAATTGTTTCGGCCTGTGGTTTTGATTCTATTCCTGCTGAATTAGGCTGGATGTTCAATTCGAGACAGTGGCTACCGCCGGCAATTTGCAATCGGATTGAAGCCTACCTTAGTCTGGAATCGGACAAGAGACTTGTTGGAAACTTGGGGACGTACGAGTCAGCGGTGCTTAGTGTGGCTAATGCGGACAAGTTACAGGAACTAAGGCGCTCCCGGCCCAAGAGGCCTCGTCCTGTGGTAAGATTTTATCATCTTTTCTTTTTGTTGAAAAGCTGGTTATTCAACAACATAACATGACTTATATACTTGTGTCGTGTCGATCAATGCGTATATACGAAGATATATTGAAACTTCTACTGAAATAAGATTGGAAAGAATTCGAGCATCCCATCTAAAAACTTTTAAGACCTTTAAACATTTTTGAAAGCGATTTCAACAAATGTAACTCGACACCCTCCCTTCAAGCTTAACCCGATTCCAGTATAATAGTTTCAACAGGGGATTGCGGACTTATCAGATATAGACTCTGGTACCATATGGAAAATGAACGCAAAAGATGAAGGGTGTGTGTGGAGTAGCCCATGATTTTTGTGGGAAAAATGTAAAAAAGGCTCAGTTCAATCACATACTTCAGATCCTTGTATAACTATTCTATCTTCACTACTCTTTTGTTTCACTTGAGAAATGTTGTATGTTAAGAAGCAATTGATCTCCAAAGCGGAGGCGGACCCAAGATTTTTACGCGGCGGGGGCGCAGCATACTGCTCAACCCCTAAAGGCTTTTAGTGTTCAGGGTGTCAAGTGCTTTAAATTAATTATTTATAAGGTATATGTATATACGTATACAAGATTTTTGCTAAAGCTTACGGGGTCCGGTGACCCCTCACTATAACATATTGGTCCGCCTCTGCTCCAAAGCTTAGAAGTTGATTAGTCATTATGTGTTTGAAGGTGTAAACTTAAGTCAATGTCCGCAGTCGATTGTAGTTTTCTCATTTTGGAGAATGTTTATGCTGTTTTACAAATAGCCGGTCAATTCATTGTTTATTTTTTCTAGTTAGTATACATAGATTATATTGGTTATACATAGTTATACACATATTATACATCCGTCGATTATTTTTAGTTTAAGAGATTAGATGGGCAGCTATTTGGATTAATTCTTAACACTTGAGATATGTGAAACATATTTTTTCTCTTTCACAGTTCAATATTTCCCCGTTTGTTTCAGATTTCCGGTCCTCCCCCTCCTAAAGGTCCAAGGGTAGACCACCTAAAGCAAATTGGGTTTTGGGCTGTAAAGTTACCATCAGCAGATGCAACTATAGTGCGGAGAACACTTTCATGTTTGGCTGAAAATCCTTGTGGTTTACGTGGTGTTAACGAAAGCACGGAACAGATTGAGAGCAAGGAGGCATTTTGGTCTAGCATAAATCCAGCTCACTTTGGTATGAAAATAGCTTCGAAATCTGTGTTAGGTGTTGTTCGTTTCATTATAGTTGGCTGGTTCATTGGTCTCTTTGGTAAAACTGGTATCGGCCGGTGGCTGCTCTTGAATTTCCCTTCAGTGTTCAGTCTTGGGTATTTCAAGAAAAAAGGTCCAACTGAAGATGAAGTGGCAAGTGCTAATTTTAAGATGTGGTTTGTTGGACACGGGTATAGTGATGGCAATCTTGCATCACAAGGAAACAAGAAACCCGATACGGAGATAATTACTAGAGTAATGGGACCTGAGATTGGCTATTCGACAACTCCAATCATTCTAATCCAGTGTGCCCTCGTTTTGCTGGAGGAACGAGACAATCTTCCAAAGGGAGGTGTTTTCCCTCCTGGGATTGTGTTTGGCCCGACAGACCTCCAAGACAGGCTTCAACAGAATGGAATATCTTTCCATGTTATTTCAAAGAAAACTATTACTTAAAATGGTAGTTCTGTGCAGTTTTAGTCATATGGAAAATATGCCACAATAATAATGATTCTATTAATTCCTTTGCCTGTTCTTCTGACAGTATTTTCTTAAGTTTTAATTAATATGCTTCTTCGATGCCTTAATTAGGTGCTTTTCTGTTTCTTTCTTTCTGTGGACTAACTTCAGAATCCCTGGCCATATTTCTATCTTCTTTCTTTATAGTGTCTATAACTATCTTTACAACCATATATATAAGGTAGTTATAGACAACTCCTAGTTTGTTTTAAGAGATTAATTTAATTTGGGAGCAAAGTATGGCTGATTGATTAAATAAACAAGGTAACTGCAAATTTTATTTGAGGATCAGATTTAACATTCTTAGTGTAATATTTTGTGGGTTTTTTGCATTAAACAACAAGCGAGGAAACATATGAAGTTAGATTATTATTCCATCTATTGTCTAGACGTACATATTCTTTCATACACCTACTAATAGGAAATGTTGATTTTTTGTAATTACACATAAGGGAAGAAGAAATTGGAGAGGGAATTACCGACAGAATGAGAGTCTAAATAGTCATCCAATTAAGCTACTAAAGGAGAAGTCAAAACATTTTTTTACAATATAAGGGAAATACTGTTTCCAATATTTACGTACCATGCAATTTTATTACAAAAACAGGAGCTTTGATCAATATGTTCTATTTACCTTCTTCAGAAAAATATTGGAGAAGAATGTCAAGTAAATATAATACTCATAATTTTAAGGTGACGAAAGAGTTGAATGAATATACACTTTTATATGTTTTAATGCACCTAAATAAAAGAATGTAGCACTTAATTCAAACGTGTGATCTTGCGGTTGAATTTTAGACATTTTTATATAAAAAATGGGGACGATCAAATAGGTTGCCCCGCGGAATTTTTAGGATCTTGCCGTTCAATTTTAAGACATTTTCACATAAGATTGTCCGAAATGTATGTATAGTTAGGAGTACCAATGTTTTGGGCGGGTTAGTTGGGCTTCGGATGGGCTTGACCCAAGTTGAACATGGTCTCTTCACGACGCCGTTTACTCCTCCTTTGTCCAGTCCAGTTCAATCCCCGGCAAAATCTCCATTTCCTACTCTCCGACCAGTAGTGAGGTAAGAGAGATAAGAACCATCCCCATCAAGTTAATGCCATGAGCGCCTGCAAAACCCTATTTCGCTCTTCAATTTCGCTTATTGAGTTCAAAACTCGAAGCAGTTATCAGAGAAGTTTCTCTTCTCATTTTTCATCCAATTTCTCTCCTTTTAACGCACTGCCTCTACTCTCTCCTAATCCAGGTATCTATTTATAATGTTTGTGATTCTGTATGTGTTGCTTTATGTCTGTGTACTACACTAACCTTGTTCTCTACTGTATTTCTATGTAGGATTTAGAATCGAACCGTGTAGAGCTACTTCAAGACGATATGGCAGCACTCTAGAAGCAATTTCACTGGAAACTTCGGAAAATGCGGAGGAAATGACAGTTCCTAGTGTCGCCGTAGAAATTCCGGAGGAAAAATCGGAAGATACAGTAGAAGAGTTGCTTTCCAATAAAGATGATGTAACAAAGTTTATGAAAATGGAACGCAGGTCCAATACTGAAGGGCAGGGGCATCAGGACCGTTGGTTTCCGTATTTGGATAGATTTAAGGCGGGAAATGTGGATTTGAATAGCGCAGAGGTATTGGAAGCTTTGAACCCGGTTATAATGGATTCGAGGAAAGAGAGGTTTAGAAATGCTGTGATGAATCGGACATATTCTGTATGTTTGGTGGTGGAAGGTTTGAGTGATTTTGGTAATATTTCAGCTGCGTTTCGGTCAGCTGATGCACTGGGCATTCAGTCAGTCCATGTTGTAGCGTGTGACTGTTCGAAAAGGTGCTCAGCACTTTAGGTGAAAATAGTACTTATTTGTTTCTTTTTCTTATCATGCTCGATATTGCTTAATAATTGGCAGTTTTAGTAGTATCGACTTGAGTTCCAAATGTATTCTTAGCATAATACATGATTTACAACAATGTGTTTGAGGCAACATGCTTTATAGTTTCCCCTCCTTTGGCTAGGGAAATAAAGAAGAACGTTTGGCTCTGTGATATACCCAGCTCGCGGTTATATTTAGTGAAACAAATGCATTTTAGTGCAAAGCGTTACAGAAGTGGTTTACTATCTAACAGTGCAAACAAATCCTATCACAGAGAGTTCCAATATTTTTGTTTGACGATTTAATGTTGCCGGAA
This sequence comes from Nicotiana paniculata, assembly GCA_005239505.1. NCBI lineage: Eukaryota > Viridiplantae > Streptophyta > Magnoliopsida > Solanales > Solanaceae > Nicotiana > Nicotiana paniculata. The sequence continues at coordinate 22,758 of ML332632.1, forward strand.
GGGAACGGTATTTATAAGTGAATTGGTTTTGTAGAGCAGCACTCTTTGTGCAAGTGCCTTGACTGTTACTATCTACAGGTACAGGGAGAATCGCCATGTCAGCATGGGAGCTGAGAAATGGTTGGACATCGAACTTTGGGATTCTGTCCATGAGTGTTTCAAAGTTCTGAAATCACGTGGTTATCGTATTGCGACAACACATCTCGGAATGGACACAGTATGGAGATCCTCTTTTATATCTTATACTGAATTGCCAGTGAAAATTTGCTTGCTCATTTTTGGTTCTTTCCGTTTTATTGCTTTCTCAAGATGTCAATTGAACGTTGTCTTTCTGTTGTAGGTTTCTGTATACGATATGGACTGGTCATGCCCAACTGCAATTGTTGTTGGAAATGAACTTAGGTAGGTGTTATAGTCTGCTGTCCTCGTTCAATAATAGTTATTCAGCTTTGATCCTAGCTGCTGACAAGAACTACTATATTCTGTTACATATGAACTATAATCATATTAGCATCTGCGATCATTTCTATGGTAGAATTTGTAATCAGTTTCTTTCTTGTCTTGGTTTCTATTTTAATGATCTTCTTTATGCTCAAGAAGATCTAATTCTATTTCCTTGTAAAATTAGAGATAATAGGAATATTGCCTCTTGGCATGAAAAGACTTTGATTTATTTTTCTGAGATGGACCAGAACTAGATGAGATATTGTTGTTTGCAGGGGAATTAGTGATAAGGCTCTTGAATTATCAGACTTGCACTGCAGTATTCCAATGAAAGGCATGGTAGACTCATTCAATGTATCTGTTGCTGCTGGTCTACTTATGCACCATGCCGTCTGTGACAGAACTTCTCGCTTGGTATGTGTCCCGTAGCGCTGCAGAACATTCACCTAACTCTTAATTTATACTCTTCTCATTCCTTTTTTAATTCTTTCTACTCTGATGGAGGGGAGTGGGGACAATCAAATTGCAGTACATCCGATGGAATGGAGAAACTATGGACTAGGGTTACCTTTTTTCACCTCTCGGTGATACAAGCATTGCCTTGATTTTTCTCTCTTTCTGGATGGGGTTGTGGGTTAAAGGTTATACATGTTGCATTAGCTTCATAGCATGTTGTTTTTCCATCTTTTTTAAACCTTCCGTGGAAATAGGAAAATAATGGTACAATCTATCTGCCTATGGTGCTTCTCTACTAACAATCGAGAAGGTGACAGTGTAGGAAAAGAGTGGTACAATCTATCTTCAGTGTTAATTGATATCTCTCCTATATTATTGTACCTTAAAAAATTCGAAACTTTGTTGACTTGTCTTCGGTGGTTGATGAAGGTGACACCGTAGTTGATCATAGTTGCTTCAAGTTTCTAACCTATAGAAGGAATTGGCCTTCTTTTGTTCATGATCTCCAAGATTCTATGTACAGAAAGTTGACTTCTTTTTTTTTCTTTTAAGGGATGTCATGGAGATCTAACTAGCGAAGAGAGCCAAATCTTGCTGGCAGAGTTCACTTTGCGCCACAGCAATAGTGCAATTAGGATTGCTCACGAATATGCAAAAAGAAAGATACCTCAGCTTAAATCAAAGCTGTGAATAACTGGTCAAACTAGTTTCCTGAAGGAAGTTGTTTTAGCCTAATTGGACATGGAAACTTCACAGGTATTTCCCTACATAAGTGATTAACATTTTTTTTCAAATATGACTATATTTGTTGTTTCGTGGTTTGCTCTTTTCTTTTCTTCTTTTCCTTGTCGTAGTGGAACAAAGTTCACACGTTCACTTTGTGCTTAGACTTTGAATGACTTATGTTTTGGTTTTAATTATTGTCAGTAATATGTCTGGACATTCGACACACTAGATGCTGCTGACTGCCTGGTCGTATAACTGAGCAGCTATGCTTTTGAATTTTTTGGGTAGTTCTGATACAGCTTATGTATAGCTTTACTTTCACCAGTTTGATTTTTATGTCCACCATTTTTTAAGGATTTACTCTTAATGTATATGTTAATTACTTAGACGATATAGCTCTCAAGAAAAATTGAGACGCTGTTAGCTTGCGTTCTTTATTTTTCCTTCTGGGATTTGCTGGTTTAATGTTGTTTTAATTTATATCACCGATTCAAATTAATATTTGTCATGTTTTTAGAAAGAGTTGCTCACGCGAAAACCTTGAGGAATATCCTGTGAGCTTTTGCTTTCTTTCTGCCAACAATCAATGAAGCCCTCCCACCAAGCCTCCTTAAAAGAGGTGGTTTAATGCAATCTAATAAACGGGGAGCTGCGGAAATTTGTTTGCCTTGCAACCATCTGAATACTTTCTTCATCTTTTTAAATCTTCTCGCTTTATTTCTTCCACCCCAGTAATGCCTAAGTTTACTGATATGCTAAAAGAAAAACGGAAATATAGATAAATCGAGTACCCAAATTAACAAAGGTATTACCCTTATAGGCAGGACTTGGCAAAGGTTCAATTTGATATTGACAGAGTATAAAATAAATAGTAAATCGTTTTATCTGGAGTGCTTAGTGTACTACATTCACTAACAAACGGACCAAAAATGAAATCACGAAAACATTAATATACCATTTTCAGCAAATTCCCTTGTGTACATTGTGGCGGGCACATACATAAAGGCAACTGATCATGCCAAAAGATGTCACCTGGCCCGCGAGAGACATTGATTAACTAATAACATCAATTCTCATAACTCCCTATGGTTATTGGACCCTGAGGGAAAAGAACTATCGCATACAGTAACAAAAGCAAACGATTTTCTAGTTTTTGCCAACAAGGTCTACCATTGATCACTTAAACCCAATATACACATGATCAGGTAAAAGCAGAAAAGAGAAATCCCTACTCAATTAAATTTGAAGTATCAGTTGTTTGTATTGTTGTTTTTGTGTTTTGCAAATTCAAATCTTCCCCACGCTTCTGCAATTCATGGGACCGAATGAACCCTTCAATTTTCGCCTTCAACTCGGTGTCAGGAATCAGCATGTCCGCAGTTAGATGAGACCGGTTAAACGGGTCCGACTGTAAACCAGTAGAAACAAGTGAAAAACCATAACCTTCTTCCTAGTTGAATAAAAGACTTAGAAACATAGGCATAGTGGCTTACACTATCACTAAGAAGGTGCCTCTGAATAACAGGTCGGTCCACTGTTATTCTTGAAGAGGGAAGAATGACAGGATCCTTCATCAAAGTATACTGCAAATCGAATAAAGACCATTGGTCCAAATAAAAAATTTGACTACGGAGAGCTATCTATATAGCAAGAATTGGAAACTACTTGATTTGATTTCGAGGAGAAGAAGGACTTACTTGGATAGGATCAAGGAATTCATCAGGAATGTCTCCAAGTGCAGCCTCAGCATCCATTGCTTCTGAAGCTGCAACCTTGGCTTTTGCGCCAAGGTCAATGAACTCTTGAATGATCCTCATATCTTCACCAATTCTTCTAAGGACATCCGCCGCAGCACTAAATATCTGAAGCAAATCCAATTTGTCACGCAGAAGTCCAAACAGAGAATGAATTTGAACTTTTGAAGAAGGCAAATTCTTTTTTTTGAGGAAAAGAAAACAATTAGCAACATAGGGTAAAAACCTGATCACTGTATGATCGACCATCTCTTGTAATTGCAGCTGGAAAGATATTCTCCTTATCTCCTCTCGCCAAATGCACATATATTTTTACAATCTTCACATGCCACCAAAAGAAATTGTAAAACTTCTACACATGTATCTTCTCCTGATTCTAGTAATAATACTATGGAAACTACAGGATACACTAAACAATAAGGAGAAAAAGAAAATTTTTGGCCCTCTTCATGAAACAGGAGATTACCCAGACAATGTGATAAATTGAGAAAAAAAGGCTAAGTAATACAGAAATACACTTGGTTTTTGTCAAACGATATTGCTCAAACAATAATAGTCTTGGCAAATAAAATGCTCAAGACATTTTGTAGGTTTCCTACTTTTTGGTATATACTTCTTGTATAGCGTTTGGTCCAAAATTTAATGAAAATTTGTTTGCTTGATCCAAAGAAAAAAAAGAGCAAATGATATTTGCTGCTAATATGCAACAAATTACTTGCTTTAAATTCTTGTACAGATAACCCTACCAATATTATCATGGCTATAGAAAACTAAACTTCTACACCAAGTCATCATCCACATAGAGAAATAAACATACATCTATTAAGGTCATTTGCGAACATACAAGTTCATTAAGAGAAATCATCAATTTTCCTTCACAAATGAGTGATTAAAAACTAATTTTTGCCACCATGGAGCATAATCCTTCCAGCAAAGCGGTCAATCCCAAAAAAACTAACTATTTCAATGTTAGAATATTTTGGGAAGAACCAAAAGGAAATATCTGATATAAATTGGGAAAAAATAATTACTCTATAATCTCAAACTCGGTATGACATCTCAGACACCAAGTATTCCACTTTTCACAATCCACACTATTGTTTTTCAGAGACATACATTCCAAATAATTGAACATTTTTCTACCAAACTTGATATGATAATATATTCACACTTTTGTGCTATTAGTAACTGTGCAAGTAGAAGTAGGTTTTGCCTATTGGGACGTGGGAATATTAGAAACAAGTCCACTTAGAGATGAGGCAAAGGTGCCAATGTAGGTACAGAGCAAGCAAATGGAAAAAGAGGAACTAGACGGGAAGGTCAGAGAAGGAGAATTGGCAGATATAAATATAGTGATGTGTGTGCCTCTGGCATTTGATCACGTGGCTCAGTCATATTTCATATTTTCTTTACATCTATCTTTATCCCGTGTTAATTTCCAATTTCAATCATAACAAAAGCATAGTTGCACTTTGCTACTTTTTAAGTGTATAAAGGCAAAGACTTCAGTCAAAAGTAAAAGATTAGGAGTTTTCCAATTGGAGGGACACTTAATGCCATCTGATCTTTGTTAGTTGTAGCAAGTAATATCAAGATATGCAAAGAATTTCATTCACCTGTTTCAACAACTCTTTCGGACGAAACTCATACTTTTCAGGGTCTTTCAAGCTGAGAGATTTTCTTTGTGGACCCACCAGCTGTAGTAAAAAGTAGTTCAACATGCTAGCAACTCTCTCCACCTAGAAAACCATTTCGAGAAAAATTAAGGGGAAAAAACAGCTGCGCCAATTATAAAACAATAACCAATTTGAAGAAAAAAAACAGCTTCATTGATCAGAACACGATACCACGAGAAATGATATAGAATGGTGAACATACCATCTCAGGAAGAAGAAAAGGGGCGGTAATTTGCTCTGAAGTAAATGCTAGCAGGCTCACATCCTCATTTGCCAACTTCATATCAATTCGAATTATCTAAAAATAACCAGCATCTTTCACTTAAATATGAATATAGCTTTAGCAAATAAAAATATTTAAAGATTTAAAACTGACATTCTCTTGTGAATGGAACAGGCGAGTTCTCTCCTGCCTTTCTTGAGCTGGTCTTCGCTCCCATTCCGCTGTGTTACACATTTCAGCTTCCAGCTCTTTTATTTCAAGAATTTTATTAAGACTTTCATCGAGAAGATAGATGCTATCATTGATCAAGAAGTTTAAGAAATTCAAATAAACACCCTTCTCCTCCTCCTTGGCAATCTGTAAATATTGAGGTTAAGCATTATTGAAGAGTAGTTCAAGAGTTGTGTTAAAACCTTGAAGGCAAAATATACCGAAAAGAGAAAAAAACTCCCAACCTGTCTCCATGCATTTCTGTGACTTGGAACTTGCCAAAGATATTCAAGTAGTTCAGCAATGTTGTGGCGGATATTAAATTTATCATAGAACTGCAGCAAACAAGACATTCCATTAAAGAGCACACAGTGGAAGTCTCTACCATCAAATGAACTAAATTGCAACTAACAGAACAATATGGAATGACATTGACTAAATTAGCAACTTTTGTGCCTGGCAATAAGGCTGAATCAGAGAGTGTTCATTCATCCACCATATTTTCTTTTGTGAGACACCAGCTTTTTACTGCTTTATCCCTGGCCACCCCACTTTTTAAGAAAAAATTGAAGACGTATTACCAAAGCATTCAACATCTTTATCCTGAAACAAGTATCACCCGAGAACCAAGAAAACACTATCCAAAACCTGTGGGTTTATAGAAAAAGAAGAAGAAAAATTTGATGACTTAACCCAGCATTCAAACCTCTCTATGCTGAAACAATAATATCACCAAAGAACGAAGAAAACACAGACTGAGAACCTGGGTAAAAATAGTTCTTTTTTTCCAAATAGCCATACTTCAAAGATATTTCAACAGTCATGGAGAACCATACATACAAACAAAGTTCTTGGAATATGTCTACTTTTCAATAGACTCTTCCAAATATGCTAACACTCACACTAGGTTTTCTTCGAGAAACCTCTTTATGACGGAAAAAGATAAATTCTTTTAGCGCCCCGAAAGATTACTGGCAACCCTCAAGAACAAGCATATCCGTATATTTTTATGTCCAGCAAGATATGAAGAATCTCCACTTTGAGAAGGGTGAAGTGAAAGGTCAATGATCTGAAGTCTTGAAAATGAACGACACAAGCAGGACAAAGGAGTAAGCTCACATTTCAAGATCCTTATGAGACTATAAAAGTATCTGATAAAATTATGAGAAAAGAAAGAACTAGCATCACATATTGCTTCTTCCTTAGTAGGAGGAATTTTTAGGGATGCAAACAACTTTTTTCACTTGTATAATGTGTAACGACCCGGTCGGTCGTTTTGAGAGTTAGCGCCCTGATCCCCTAATAACCGCTTCTCCCATGTCTATTTATGTTATTGGAACTTGTCAGAGCGTTGAGTGATGAAATCCGGAGTGATTTTGGACACATAGTCCTTAAATGTGGATTTTAGCCTTTGAAATCAGGCCGTAGCTAGAGCTGTGTGAAGACGGATCCGGAATGGAATTCCGTCGACTCCGTTAGTTCCGTTGGGTGATTTCAGGGTTAGGAGCGTGTTCGGAATGTGTTTTCGAGGTCGGATGTAGATTTAGGCTTGAATTGGCGAAAGTTAGAATGTCGGCGATTTCGCCGATAGGTGAAATTTTGATATCGGACTCGGAATGGAATTCCGAAAGCGACAACATGTCCGTAATGCCATTTGTGACCTGCGTGCTAAATTTGAGGTCATTCGGATGAGTTTTGACGTGTTTCGGCATCAGATGTGAATTCTAGAAATTTCATAAGTTCTTAGGCTTGAATCTATGCATAATTGATGATTTTGATGTTATGAGATGTGTTTTTAAGACTCGACCAAGTTTGAAAAAGGTATTAGGGTCAGTTGGTAGGTTTGTTGAGGTCCCGGGGGCCTCGGGGTTGTTTCGGATGCCTAACGGGTGAATTTGGAACTTTAAGAGCAGCTGCCTCGCACCTGCGATGGTTTTTCCGCAGGTGCGGATGCAGTTCAGGGTGGCCAGACTCGAAGGCGCGGAAGAATATCCGCAGGTGCGGCTCAGACTCGCAGGCGCGGAAGAATATTCGCAGGTGCGGAGCCGCACCTGCGACCCAGCCACTGCAGGTGCGACCCCAGGTTTTTTAATGAATTTACGCAGGTGCAATCCCAAGGTCGCAGGTGCGGAATCCCTGGGCTGGTTATACCAAAATCTGAGGGTTTGAAATTCGTAACTCCAAAAAATCGATTGAGAGCTCGGGATTTGGCAATTTTCTGTCGAATTTGAAGAGGAGAATCATAGGTAATGTTTTCTAACCTTAATTCATTTGTATATCAATAATCTCTATCAATTTCCTCAATCTAATGATCTAATCAATGAAATTGGATGAAAAACCATGAAATTGGGATGAACTTCCCCAAGTAGAAATCTGAGGATTTAGGGAGATTTAGACGTCGGATTTTTGTTGATTCTTGTTCGAGTGAGTTCATGAGTGAATGGGTGTTCGGGAAATATATTTTTTACCGATTCCAAGACGTGGGCCCAGGGGACTTTTTGGGCAAATTTCCTAATTTCGCATATTAGCTTCGAACTTATTAGTTATTTTGTTTCCTTGAAATGATATTTACACTATGCAATCGAATTGACTAGATTTGGGCTACCCGGAGTTGGATACTCGTGGCAAGAGCGTGGTATTGAGTTGATTAGCGCAGTCAAGGTAAGTGGCTTGCCTAACTCTGTGTTGGGGACCTCCCCTTAGTCACTTTTTATACTAATTTTGTTATGTGGACGCCGTGTACGTGAGGTGACGAGTGCGTACACGGGTCATTGTTGCTAAAATTCCATTGTTTCCTTCGATGGCATCACTCATTTTCATTCATATATTACTGTCATTCATTTACTACTGTTTCCTATCTTAACTGAGTAGTTAGCTTAAGAATAAGCATGCCTACATGTCCTTACTTGATTTCCTCTTATTTGCTACTAGTTGCACCATGCTTAGGTAGTTTTACTTTATTCTTGCATGTTGTTTTTCCTTAACTGTTTAATTAAGCCGTATCCGACATACTTCTGCATTGCATATTTAAATTGGGACTACGGACCGAGATCCGGGAGCTTTCCCCCCTGTATGGCATTGCATATTTAAACTGGGACTACGACCGAGATCCGAGAGCTTTCCCACTGTACTGCATTGCATATTTAAATTAGGACTACGGACCGAGATCCGGGAGCTTCCCCTTGTACAGCATAGCATATTTAATTGGGACTACGGACTGGAGATTCGGGAGCTTTCCCCTTGTACTGCATTGCATATTTACTGTGGAGATATATGTTGTGCTGAGCTGAGGGCTCTCTTTCTGTTATTAATTCTTCCATTTTTCCATTAATCCTGTTATCATTGCTTATCTATATTTCACTGTTTAAATTTATAACTGACTTATTAAAAATAAGTCAGTAGCGCCTCAACCTAACCTCGTCACTACTTGACTGGGATTAGGCTTGGCACTTATTGAGTACCGAATGTGGAGTACTCACGCCCTTTCCTGCGCATGTTTTCCCCATGTGCAGATCCAGGTACCAGTGTACCGTACAGTGGCTAGGTGTATCTTAGCAACTGCTTAGGAGACCGTGAGGTAATTCTGCCGCGTCCGCAGGATCTCACGAGTCCCCTTCCTACTCTATTATAGATACAGGAGATATATAGATACATTTTCCTTATTCCTTTGTATAGAGCTACAGTAGTGCAGAGTTTGTGACTTTGTGATGTTCCGGGTTTTGAAAAAGTAAAAGTTGTAAATGTCGAGCGGCTAAATTTTATAGTATTGCTTCTTCTTTACTGTTTCTATATTGTTTTCTTATTTTCCGCAAATTTTAGGCTTACCTAGTTGTAGAGACTAGGTGCCGTCACGAGACTGTTCGGAGGGTAATTCGGGTCGTGACATAATGTTAGCACAACTTGTTTGGGACTGAGGCATAGTAGATGTTGTTTGTTGTTGCAGAAAAGGTTTCACTTGTCAAAGCACATATTAATTAATAAAGCACCAAAGCATTACCTGAGTGTGGGATCCTGTAAATTCAATGTCGACATACACCTTCAAAAGATTCCTCACAAGATACACTAGAGAGAGTTGATGCCCCTCAAACAAAGTAGATGTTGCAGTCGAGCCGCTGCATAAAAGAATCACTTAGATAGGCGACAGGAACAAGATTCCCAGCATGCATAGAAAAAAATACTCCCTCCCTTCCCCGTTGTTTGCCATAGTTTGACTTGACACAAATTTTAATAAAGAAAGGAAGACTTTTGAAACTTGTGGTCTTCACCATGCCATAGCTTTTGCGTGGCTATAAAAAGCTTCATTAAGGATAGGAACGTGCCTCTCTTTTTTTGCAACCGAGTAATAAGTAAATAGTGCCAAACAAAGTGGAACAGAGGAGTAGGGGCTACATGTGTCAGATGAAAGCAGAGTGTGTGAGGCATCCTTTTCTCCATTGTGCAGTTGCAGCAGATTTGTGGAGTATGTTTTTCTCAATTTTTGGACTAGCCTGGGTCATGCCTAATAGTATTAAAGAGGCCTACGAAAGCTGGTGCTCTGGGAGAGTTGGCAAATCCATCAAAAAAACTTGGCTTTTGATCCCCGCTTCTATTTTCTGGTGTATATGGACTGAAAGGAATAGCAGATGATGTTTTGATGGGATATAAACTCCAAACCATGCGCTTAAAGCTAAATGTTTATTGAACCTTTTTACTTGGCTTACTCAGGCACCTGTATCTAGTTGTGATCATTTTTTGGACTGTGTCTGCTCCTTAGTTTTAACATAGGTTTATTTTTGTTTTGTTTATGAGCAGATACACTCTATTTACTTGTACTCTCTTTTGCTATGCACCTTCTTGATGATTTTAATGAAATACTCTTTACTTCATCAAAAAAAAAAGTGGAACAGAGGAGTAATAGTAAAAATAATGAATGCAATATCACAAGTGAATATAATCGAATCACCTTCTACGAGGCATCCAACAGTTTAGGACTTCAACCATCTTTGCCCTAAGATAAGGGTTTCTGATATATTCTGGACTTGCCATGAACATGATAATGAAATTCATGAAGTCGTCCTGTTAAGTAATGCAAGAACAGAATTACATATCAAAAAAGAACAAATGAAGAACAAGAACACGAATTGACATAAAAAGACATGACTAAACCTACCAGTAAGACACCATCCAAAGCTCTAGGAATTCGAGAAGCAAAAATTAGCAGCTCCATGGCATCTTCCACAAAGTGCTCAGGCATAGAAGCAAACTCCATAGGGCAAGGGGAAGGTAAAGGCATCTTAAAACCACCAACAAGGCCGACCAGCCAAATGACCATCAACCTGTAGAAGGATAATGCACGCTGGAGAAGCCCTCCATCCTGAAAACAAGGCAATCTTTTAACTCCGTATACAAGTAATATAAATAGGGAAATGCAGAGATATAACTTACATCTATTCCTACCTAGGATACTGTTGATTGCACATCTTTTATTTTACCCAAAATAAGTATGTATGCAAAGAAAAACGGACAGCAACAAAGAGTTAACTCCAAAATAAGGAGCTGCTTTGCTTGAAAGCAGCAAAGTATAGTATCAAGTATAATCTAATAAAGCAGCTATAAAAAGAGAATCCCTTCAGATTCTCAAGATTGCAAAATCCTTCTAGTATTACAAAAGGAGAAGTTTATATACCCTCAGTATTTGGGCTTCATAGCAAAATTTCTCCTGTGAATACAGCTCAAGTTCTTTCTCCAAGCGAGATATTTCCTGCTGCAACTGTGGTGAGGGTGCTTGTTCTAGCATGGTTTTCATAGTAGACAAATGATCTTCAGATCTTGAAATGTCCTAAGATGATAATTAAATAATTAGATAGGTACAAACACCATGACTATACCACATTAACCTTTCATCCACTGTTACATATGGTTCAAGATATCCTTCTTTCACCAAGTATAATTTGGTATTTCCTTTCTTTAAGTCCTAATTCCTCACCTGAACAAGATGCTTAAAATCTGAAAATGCTTTTAGGAGACCCAGGTTGAGCACCCTTGCAGTCATGAAGAAGCATTCACATATGAAGGGGTATTTGGCTTTTTCACTACTTGATATTGGCCTGCTATTGTGGAGAATCGAAGGTCCACCAGAATCATTCCCGGAGCTTGTAGCTTCCTGAGATGCCAACAGCCGATTTTCTCCATCACTGCCTTCTTTAGAGACGTCAACTTTCCCTGGATTATTTTGATTTATCCATTCAGAAACTTCTTCTGATGATGCATGCAGAGCAGTCAACCCCCTGATATTGATCATAGGCAATGTTAAAGGAACAAACATACATGCAGATGAAAAGGGGAGAACATGGGAAAGAAGAAAATTTCACCTCAGTTCCAGACGGGTGCTAGAAAACACATATTGGGGATCAATCTTGTCCCTTCTCGTCAAATTGGCATCTAAGAAAGGTTCACAGAGCCGAAGCATAACAGCACTTAGATTTACAAACATGCCTGAACTAGCACAAGATAATGGATCGACCTGCAAGCATAAAATTTTGGAGTGAGGGCAGAGTAGAAAAACACAGAACCCAAAAAACAAAACTACAATCCGCACAAAGCAGAGGAAAAAGGTACAAGTACAAATGAAGTATCCACCACAAAACCAACAGATGCATACTTTACGGGTCTCTTTCATGTTTTAGTGCTCTACAGCGTGATCTAGACTGAAAGCTTACCTGTAAATGAGCCCTTGAAGAATTTTTGTTTATAACTGCTGCGAGATATTCAAGGACATTTTCACGAATGACTGTATTTTTCAGAAGAGACATAAGGACTTCTGCCAAGCCATCATACAAGTTATTCATAACAGTTTTGATTGTTGTGAAAGAAGACAGGAGATCAGCAGGACGCCGTGTTGCCGATTCCGAGAAACACTGCTGGCTGGTGTCCAACACAAGTAAAACAATCTATCAGTCCTTTGAAGATAAATAAAGGTCTTCAACAGAGAATATGTCAATGCAAAAGGAACTATCTTTGTTCACCTAGAACACTAAATAGTGACCCATCCTAACTTTTCAGTAGGAGAATGAGATATATGCATAGGCTAAGTCACCAATAACAAACATAATCATATACTAGCTTGATCGTGTCAAAAGAATCAACCTTTTCAATAGAAGAAGCTAGAGAAATGCTTCTTCCTAGCTCTTTGAACTTCAGAGAATGAACTTTAACAGTAACAACTTGCTTTTTCCTGTTAGATAGCTTAGACCTCATTTGTTGCACTTAATAGAGGTCTAAATCTTAATCATCTCAGACATTAAGTGCGTTTGGTTTTTAGATCTGCATCTTAATCATTCAGATCTTGACCATTAAGATTGTTTGTTTTTTCAAAACCATTAAGATTGTTTTTTTTTCAATTTTACAACCACTTAATGGGTCTGATTGTATAGCAGTCTTAATATCATTAAGATGTTATACATTCAAGAATTTTTGTAAAAATGATATTTCATTATTACTCCTGCACTTTTACCACTAATCACCATCACCACTACTATCGTTGTCCCCTGCTATTATAGACTACGACCACCCATTACCCACCATCCTCAGTTGTGACTGCCACCGTTGCCAAGCATGAATGTCAGTTGTCATTACCACTAGCCATCATTTACAACCATAACCAACAGTCAACATTACCACAACAATCACCAATCACCGCTATTAACCACCACTATATATCACTCATCACCGCTATCAGTCACCACCACCATCAAACACCACCATCAAACACCTATTGTCATCCACCATCTACCACACATAATTACCACTATCAACATATACCACCACCAGAGTTACTATAGTTACTACCGAGTTGGCACCCACAACCACTACTATTAGCCATTATTACCACCAACCACAGTATAAATTTTAAAAAATATTTTATTAATATAGTTTTAAAGTAATTACTTTTATTTGATTTGAATTTATACTTATTAATTCTTAATTAAAGATAACACCTACACATTCAGATGTAGAGAAAACAAACAATCTTAATTATTCAGTATTAAGATCTTAATACAACATCTTAATATTCATATATGTATTGAAATTCAGATGTTTTAATCTTAATAGACATATTAATATCCAGATGTGTATTCAGATTCATACATCTTAATCTTAATAAAAACAAAAGAAGCCTTAGTCTCCTACACAACTTGTAAACTTATGCAACACTCTTTAGTGATCTTATCAATCAATAATACTTTGACATTATCAAAAAGACTTTCTTTTTCACATGTTAGCCTACACCCTTCTTGCAGAAACAAGCATGATAACAGGGATTGAACAAGTACGAAAGGCTGAAGCATCTGTTTTTTTCAATCCATTTTATAATGCCATATAATTTTTGGAAAAACACTTATTCAGGATACAATTAAAAGAGACAAGACAAAATTTTACTCACCCAACATCCGGCTGACTCTTAAAGATTGTATTATCAGGCAAAGCACTGACATGGAAGAAAGGACCCAAAATACTTGTCATCTCAATAACCCTTCCATTCAAATACACACTCTTAGGAATCCACCAAGGATGATTCACCAATGACTTTGCGCCCACCGGATACTTAACCAAGTACAATAAAGCCCTAAGTGGCTGCTGAAAATTACCCAAAGCTGAAACCTTCAACACAGTCCCTCTTAAATCCTCATACAACTGCTTTAAAATTGGGTCCATACTATCAAAATCCCCTTCTTTAAACAACTCATCCAAAAACCCAGGTGGACATGTCACTCCCCCACTACCCCCACCCCCACCAAACGCATCCACAGGGCTTGAAACCTCTGAAAACACCAAAGGAAGCAAAGGAGAAACACTCGATTTCGCTGTATCCCAATTAGGAAACATATCAGGATTCCCTAAATGTATCCTACAATAAGAAACCGCAAGTTTCTTAACTTGTTTAACCACTAATTCCATCTCAGACCTGACGTTTTTATCCTTCATCGACACAATTTTCTTGCCCTCTTCGTGGGCCCTACGGTAACAGTTGATTAAATACTGAAAAGGGGGTTCAGCCGATACAAAATTACCTGAAAGTCGATCGATTAAAACCCGCTCCATTAAATCCCTAGATAACCTTAATTCTTTGCCCTCGCTTAAAATCTCCGCCGCCGTCATCTCTAAATACACGACACGTGTATCGTTTTCCATTGAATCAACTAGGGTTACGAGGAGGATTTTCCGAAGTATTATGTCCTCGATCTCCACCGGCGTTCTCTGTGGTTTAGTAGTCGCCATGATTTCAACAATAAATAACAAGAATTCGGAAAAAAATTTGATAGTTTTGAAGTATTTAAAAAATTGATGATTTGGGAGAAGCTAGAGATTGAGACAAAAGCAGCTGGATTTACAAACTGTAGGCATGATTAAAATGGAGTAGTCATATAACTACTTGCTATGTGAAAATTTGTAAATTAAAATAAAAATACGTAGATAAAATTGGAGAAAACATTGAAAAGAGGGTTGGGGAATCTGGATAGATGAAGAATACTCATGAAAGCGAGGACTTTGGTAGCTATAAGACGTGGTTTCCGAGTCTAAAAAAGTATCCTTGTACGCTGTCGTTTTCTGTTCCAACACCAACTTGAATTGGAAGTGTTACTTTGAGGTTGAACTAGAAGACATTGTGGGGGTTGGTCTTACCACAAACCTAGTAGGAGATATTTTAATGAAATCTAAAATGTTAGTCATTAGTTTACAAATCCAATGTATTAAGGTGATTTGTACATTTTTATTAAGAGAGTAGATGACTTATGTAAACTAATTTGTAGAGGAGGTTGTATGTATGTGTGATATCTTGATCTCGAACTGAATCGAGCCAGAGTTGAATTGAGTCTATTTTTATAATATAATTTGAGTCGAGGTTGATTACTTAAAGTTTGCAAGAACATAATCCACCTTAAATAAGCTCTTGATATTTGTTTCAACTATAGTATTATGATTGGAGGAATAATTAATTTCATAAATAGATTGATTAATAAAAATACTAAGATCAATAGTTTAGATCGAGACAGAGAGCGCACCTTGATATATAAGGCAAGTGGCGCGTTAAGAAAAAGTACATAATAGAGCAAGCACAACGAAAGGTTCTTAGTGAGAGAAAAGAAAAATTATGTTTAATATATATACACCAAAAAGAATTAAGTATGAACAAATCGTCACTAGCACGAGAATGGTAGTAGGAGATATAGTGGAGCTTCCCGTAAAAGTGTGTTGATAAAAAAGATCAATATTATGTCCTTACTTGTTTATCCTAGTTATGGATGGGCTAACTAACACAATACAAAATAAGATTCATAGTATGCTATTTTCTGGTGATTGTGTTAGTAGATATATCGGCAAGGGTATCAACCAAAAGTATAAACCATAGTGAGCAAAATTTAGTTAGCATGAGAAGAGCGAAGCTAAGGTGAGACTAGATGGAATTGTGGTGCCAAAGTGCAAGTAACTTTTAGATATATAGGCTCGCTTTTTAACGAAAATGGAATGATAGATGGAGATGTTACTCGTAGAATTAAATCCGAAAGGTTAAAGTGAAAAAGTTTTATAGAGATGCTATGTGATATAACCCACGTGAAAGGTAAGTTCTATAAAATAATTATAAGACAGATAATATTATATGGTAGTAAATATTAAGCCACTAAGATTTAAGTAACATGCATTGGACATAAAATGAGATAAGGTTGCTTAAAACAATTTGATCATGTCTTGCGTCGACTATATATTCATTGATCCGTAAGTATAAAATTATGCGAGAATGTGTTAAATGGAGACCAAATGACCTAAAATCGCATATGTTATCTTGAAAGACCTCCAAATCTTGAAATCAATAAAGACTAGATAAAGATAGGACACAATGAAAGAAAAATGATATGTACTATTAAGAATAGGTTTAGTCTTGTTACTGAACTAAATGGAGAAGTGAGAATTCATATAGCGAGCAACAACTTATTTGGACTGAGATAAATTTATTGTTATATAAGTTATATATATGTTAGTAAAATAAAATGTTTGAATTTTAATTGAAAGATAAAAGTTTTGAACTTAAATCAAAAGATAAAATTTTGAATGTGAAATTGATAGATAAAAACTTTTAAAAGTAACATGGAACTTAATACATGAATTCTGAAATGGATGGTTTATTTATTTTTTATTTTTTTGAGAGAGAGTTTTATGGATTAGATTTTTATTTATTTATTTTTCATTACAAAAAAGTTATTGATTCAAAATAATAATATTGCATTTGATAAAATTGTCTTGTTCAGTTGCCTAATATTTAGAAGTTTAATCGGTGCCAAAATAAAAGTTTCGAGGTTTCTCTCTTATGTGTAGTCCGACTCGTAGTAGGAGTCCTCTTTGACAATATTATAATTTCTCTTAGATAGTTATGGCTCATAATTACCTAATTATAAAGTTATAATTGAACATGAATGACAATATCATAAGACATTTCATTGAATAAAGCAGTCAACAAATTTGATAATCTCGTCAAACGATGCTTACAGAAAAATCAAGAACAAATTGCAAATGATAATTTACGTTATGGCAAGAAAGTATAACCGGTACAAATATCTTAAGTGTATCTTTAGACAGTAGTTGGCATTGTGACCTGGCGTTGCTTGTCTGCTCGCACCATCAAGATAACGAGTACTAATCGATGTCTCAAGATAAATGCAAAGCTCGGAGTTAACAATTAGGACCTTAAAGACTCTCATCCTGAATATAACGACAATGCCATGTTCATTGGATTCGAATCATCTCCTGAAGGGATGGATATGTGTATTTGTGGGAAAAATACATTCCACGTGGAATATTAGCAAGCTGATGAAGCATAACGCGTGGAACAACGGTATAGTGACAAGTGTCTCACTCAATTGATGGAATTATGAATACATGAAATGTATGGGAGAAACACCCACGATAAAGTACAGAGAGGAGAACCGGGACTGACGGTTGTCAAAGAAGAGGTGTGAGCGAAATGAATAAAGGTTTAAAAGAGGGGAATATACACAAACCAGAAGTAAATAAGGAAGGTGAATCAGAGCAGTTATAAGGAATCTATAGTCATAAATATTTCAGTTACGGTTATGCATGATAATGGGCAATCAATACAATTAATTCCCATAATGAATCCAAATTAAGTGTGGAAACTGTTAAAATTGTACACTACTATATAAGGATAAAGAATTTCATTTGTAAGGACAAATTACGATTACTACTGAAATACATTTCATTAATCTCTACTTTATCAAAGTTTCCAGCCTTGATTTTAGGGATTGATTATCGATTCATTCCTTATTTCTCTTTGATAATTTTCTTTTTTTACTTTTGTTATTTTTCTAAAAGGTTATTGTGGAAGTGAAGTAAAACATGGTTATCAGTAACTCGTTTTCTTCTAAACATAGACTTTGACTGAGAAATCTATTTTTTGGTTAAACAAATTGGTTCTGTTACTGGGAATCTGATAATCTTTTCACTTTCCAAATTCTGCTTTCTGACAACCAACTATGTCAACTGTTAACGACAATAACCAGTTCAACCCACAAGAGGGAACTCCACCACTCATCTCCCCAACGGGATCCCCTCGACAATTCCGTGATGGTTCACCTGAAAGATCTACATCACTCGCTAATGATCAACAAGGGGACGAACAAATTGTCGAACAAAACGCTCTAAAGCAACTGATTGCAAATAACGTAAACAGCGATCTTCAAGCCTTTGTTAGGGGATTGTTTAATGTGACACAAACTCCTCCACCAGTCAATACAACAACTTTAGAAAACCCACGATAGGGGCTCGACAATCCTGAAAGTGGAGAAACTTCCAATGAATCTCGTGATAGAAGGTAAGGTACGCCTAATAATTTTGACTTACAAAGTTTGGTACTAACTTTGCAGAAACAATTGAAGGAGCAAAACGATCACATAGATATACCTGGCGTGCCGCCCGTGATCAAAGGAGTAGATATTGATAAGTATTCACAACAGCCCTGGAAACTAAGTGCAACACCTTTGCCGATTCCTAAAAAGTTTAAAATGCCTGATATTCCAAAATATGATGGAACAACTGACTCTCGAGTTTATGTAACTGCGTTCACAACTGGCATGAAGGGCAATGATTTAACCAAGCAAGAAATCGAATCAGTTTTAGTTAAAAAGTTTGGTGAAACAGTCACGGAGAGCATTAACATGGTATTCTCTTTTCCCTGAAAACTCTATCGATTCTTTTGTTGAGCTTGCGAATTTATTTATAAAAGGACATTCTGGAGCTCAGAAATTTGAAAAAAGGGTGGAAGACATCTTTAAGGTAAAATAAGGGAATATAGAGTACTTAGGAAATTTGTAGATAGGTTCCAGTGGGAGAGGATGATGTTACCTCGAGTACCTGATAACCGGGCAGCTATGGCGTTCATGGGCAATTTAAACGAGAAAAGTTCATAAGCCACAAGGACGCTGAAGGAAAGTTTGCGAGAATTTCGAGCAACAACTTGGAACAATGTGTACAACAAGTACAATATGAAGTTGTGGATATAAGAAGATACGATACAGCCAATGTCTGATGAAAGAGTAGGATCGAGACATTCAGAATCAGAAAAAGGACCAGAAAGAATAGGTATGATCCTTACATACGACCTGCGGGGCGAGACTCTCGATCTAAACAAGAGAACGTACGATTTGGCTCAAGATCTAGGCAAAAAGATACGATTTCTTCATCTAGATTTAGAAAGGAATGGGATACACGAGGCAACCATTCCAATACACATGCAAGGATTGGAGATTACAACTTTAATGTCAGCATCTCTTAGTTAGTAGCGGTTTTAAGAGATATTGGAGATAAGGTGTGGTGGCCTAAAGAGATGAGATCAGGTCTGATCAAAAGGAATCCAGATTTCTGGAGTGAATTTCACAACGATCATGGACATAGAACAACAAATTGTGGGAGAAGTCAAGCATTTGTTGAAGCAAGGTTATCTAACTGACATGTTCAGCGAGAAAGGAAGACAATCATACATGAAGAACAGACAAGAAAGCCTGAAACCTCAATCACCAAAAAGAATAGTCAATGTAATAATCGGGGGGGGGGGTGAGGTCAATGGTGTAACATATACAACTACAAAAAAGACGTCAAAAGTAACGATCACTCATGGGAAACGTGTTTGCCAAGTCTTAGATGGAGACAATATAACATTTGATGATGAAGATGCGGACGACTTGATGATTCCTCATAATGATGCACTGGTAATATCTTTACTTGTATACGATACTAACGTAAAACGAGTTTTGATTGATCCAGGTAGTTGAATGAACATCATTTTGCTAAGAGTGGTGAACAAATGCAAGATGATGACAAAGTGATTCCAAAGGCACGATATTTGTCCAGGTTTGACAATTCAAGAGTTATCACAAAAGAGGAAGTTTTGCTCACTACGTTTGTAGAAAGAGTTGTGAAGGATACGAAATTCCAGGTAATAGATGCATACATGGCATATAATATAATTATGGGAAGACCGTGGATACACGATATGTATGTCGTCCCATCTACTTTACATCAAGTTATCAAATTTCCTTCACTGTGGGGGATCCGTCAAATTTGTGGAGATCAACAATCTTCAAGGAATATCAAGTCAATGGTAGTTTTGAGCACGGTAACTAATGATATAGAATCAAAATAGAAACTACAACACTCGATTGAGGATGTTGATGCAAAGACCTCAACTGAAGGCATGCCAGGACAAACAGACATTGATTCAAGACCTGATGTCATTCAAGAGCCAGAAGAAAATGAAAATATTAAGACAACTACTGAACAACTCGAAGCTATAGTGTTGTTTACACATTGGACAGATAGAAAAAGTTCACGTCGGAGCAAATTTATGCCTAGAAATGAAAGATAAGTTAATTAAATCTTTACAAGCTAATGAAAATTGCTTTGCTTGGTCGCATTCATATATGATAGGTATACCTACAGAAGTGACGACCCACAAACTTAATGAGGACCCATCATATCTATATATCAAGCAAAAAAAGAAGAAACAAGGATCCTTCAAAAATCAAGTAATCCAAGATGAGGTACAAAAGATTTTAAAAATTGGGTCGATACGAGATAAAGTACCCTAACTTGTTAGCTAATACTGTGGTAGTTTCAAAAAGAATGGAAAATGGCGAGTTTGTGTAGATTATATTAATTTAAATAAGGCTTGTCCTAAAGATTCGTTTTCTTTGCCGCATATAGATCAACTAATTGAATCTACCGCATGAAATGAGCTTTTAAGTTTTTTAGATGCATATTCAGAATATAACCAAATAAAGATGGACCCTCTAGATGAAGAAAAAACTTCATTTATTACTGAAAGGGGGACTTGCTGTTATAAAGTCATGTCGTTTGGTTTAAAAAATGCTGGAGCCACGTACCAAAGATTGATGACTAAAATGTTTCAAGAACATCTAGGAAAAACTATGAAAGTCTACATTGACGATATGTTGGTCAAGTCTGCACAGGCGGGAGATCATTTTCAACACTTGTCAGACACTTTCAAGATTCTCCGCGAATACAATATGAAGCTAAATCCAAAAATGTGTGCTTTTGGCGTGGCTTCAAGTAAGTTTCTAGGATTTCTTGTTTCTAACAGGGGTATTGAAGTGAATCTTGCACAAATCAAAGCTATCGAGGAAATACCATATGTACTCACAAGCAAAAAAGAAGTGCATATATTAACAGAAAGAATAGCAGCCCTAATATGAAGCTAAATCCAAAAATGTGTGCTTTTGGCGTGGCTTCAAGTAACTTTCTAGGATTTCTTGTTTCTAACAGGGGTATTGAAGTGAATCTTGCACAAATCAAAGCTATCGAGGAAATACCATATGTACTCACAAGCAAAAAAGAAGTGCATAGATTAACAGAAAGAATAACAGCCCTAAGGAGGTTTATATCATAATCATCATAAAAGAGTTTTAAATTCTTTTCAGTATTGAAAAAGCAAAATCAGTTTGAATGGACTGATGAATTCCAACAAGCCCTCAAGGACCTAAAATCATATTTGTCAAAACTGCCTTTTCTAGACAAACATAAAGAAGAAGAAAGACTACTTATTTACCTTGGTGTGTCGGAAGTGGCGGTAAGCGCGGTGTTGGTACGAGAGGATAAAGGTAAATAATCTCCAATTTATTATGTTAGTAAATTTTTATTAGATGATGAGACACGGTATCCCCATTTGGAAAAACTTGCTTTAGTGTTAATCATGTCATCTAGAAAGCTAAGACTTTATTCTAATGTCATCTTATTTCTGTGTAAATGCTTTTCCCCTGAGGAATATATTGCATAAACAAAAACTATCTGGTAGATCAGCTAAATGGGAAATAGAACTCAGTGAGTATGATATCATATATAAGCCCAGAACTGCAATAAAATCACAGGTTTTAGTAGACTTCGTAGCATATTTCAGCATGAATTTAGTTCCTGAAGCGGAAAAGCAACTACATGTATTCATCGAGTCTAATTCGGGGACTTGGATTTTATTTACCGATGGTTCTTTAAATGTTAAAGGTGCGGGCTTAGGAATATTTCTAATTCCACCTTCAGGGGAAGTCATAAGACATGGAATAAAATGTTATCTAATCACTAACAATGAGGTAGCGTTGCAGGTTTGGAACTGGCACTAGAACTTGGTATAGAGCAGATTGTGATCAAAAGTGACTCGCAGTTGGTGGTTAACCAAATACAGGGGACTTACATAGCAAGAGAGGCACGAATGCAATAATACTTGGAAAAGGTACGAGAATTACTTAGACAAATTCAGTCATGTAAGGCCGTGCAAATACCCAGGGAAGAGAATTCAGAAGCAGATGCGTTGGCATATTCACGTCTATCGCTGAAGTAACAAATGCAGAAAATGTTATCATGATACATTTGTTTCATTTGGCACTTGATCAAGACAAGGGCAAGGTAAATTTTAATAACCTAACTTGGGACTGGAGGAATGAATTTGTTAAATTTTTGCAGTATGTAATCTTACCCGAAGACAAGAAGAAGTCACGATTGCCTCGCCAAAAAGTTGCCTGGTAATGCTTAATTAGTGGAAATTTATATAGAAAGATGTTCGGCGGACCTTTAGCACGGTGCCTCGGCCCATCGCAAACGGAATATGTGATGATGGAAGTACATGAGGGGCACTATGGAAATCATGTCGGGGGAAGATCATTGGTAAAGAAGCTAATAAGAGTAGGGTATTATTGGCCAAAAATGGAAGAATAAGCGGAAAGCTTTGTAGCCACCAATAACATGCACCGCCCAGTAGAACCATTACATTAAGTTATTTCACCATAGCCTCTCATGAAGTAGGGCATGGATATTGTAGGCATGTTGCATCAAGGTAAGGGGAAGGTACGGATCCTATTAGTTTTAACAAATTATTTTTCAAAATGGGTAGAAGCGGGTGCATTCAAGCAAGTGCAAGAAAAAGAAGTCAGGGACTTTATTTGGTGAAACATTGTCTGTCGATTTGGGGTTCCAAAGGAAATAGTGTGTGACAATGGACCGCAGTTCATAGGCACGAAAATCACATAATTCTTTCACAGTTGGCAGATTAAACGGATTACATCCGCATCTTACCACCCTGCAGCCAACAGGAAAGATAAGTCAACAAACAAAGTTATTATTAATAACTTGAAGAAGAGATTAGAGGAGTCAAAAGGCAAATGGTTGGAAGTGTTACAAGGGGTATTGTGGGCTTATCGAGCGACATAAAAAACAAGTACGGGTGAGACTCCATTTTCACTTGTACATGGTGCTGAAGTATTAATTCCAGTAGAAATAGGCGAACCAAGTACGAAATACACAAATGATACTGGAGAGTCAAATAAGGAGGAGATGCGAGTAACTTTAGATCTATTAGAAGAAAGGAGAGAAGCATCGTTAATTATAATGGCAACTCAAAAATATATGATTGAGTATTACAACAGGATAGCTAATTTGAGATACTTCAAGATTGGGGACTTTGTCCTCAAAAAAGTATTCCGATCTACAACATCGGCCAATACAGGTAAGTTGAGTCCAAATTGGGAAGGCCTTTATAGGGTTCGAGGCATCGCTGGAAAGGGAGCATATGAGTTGGAAACCATGGATGGCAAGGTACTACCATCAAACTGGAATGCAGTTCATTTGAAGAAGTATTACTTCTATATGAAGAAAGTACCCATGGTCAGGTATCACTCAGATTCAATTTTATTTTGTTCTTTTGAATTTTACCAACAATTTTAGATGATAGGCAAAAACTAGCCCGTACCAAATGATGATATTAAACCCGAAAGACACGCGAAATACTGAATTATTCCCGGTCTAGGTTGCAACCTTTCTGATAGAAAAAGAGTCATCATCAAAATGAATATCTCCTAGTCCCGTTCATATTTTCCTTTTCAGGGAATGAACCAAAAGGATGGAGTAATCCAGTATTCGAAATTTCATACTCAAAGCTCCAACACTGGAGGGGGGGGGGGGGGNAGTTCAGCTTGAATAAAAAACCTTGAATAAACCTTGAATTTTTCAAAGGGGTGTGAACTCGCGAAAAGTATGCAAGATATTCCATTTTCCTATGAATTTTAGGTTAAAGCTAAAATTTATTGATGGGATAGTACACTCGATTTTGTATTCTAAAATCTACTACAAAGAAAGCAGTTATGAAAGTGTTGTATAATTATGAAAATTAAGTACGAAATTTATTTGAAATTTCAAAGCATAAAACTTCCTCAAATTATTTCTTTTTTCATGTCTACTTCATCTTTCACATATTTATACCAATATGAAGATGAGACGTCATCTTCATCAGTGTCGTTAACATAAAAGGACCCTCTTTTATAAAAATCTGTGTTTATCAAAGCCACGAATTGTTAAGGCATTTTTAAATACAAGGAAAAGTCTCAAATATCAAAGAGCAGAATAAGCGGCAAAAGTAACCAAAACATTTATATATATATTAAGCCTTGAGAAAACAGAGTTGTTAGTTTGTCATTAAACCCCAAAAGGAGACAGAGGTAGCCAAAAATAAATTTTCCAAAAAGTTGTTAAGCTAAGAGAAAAACAACATAAGGAAGATCTAAATAAAAGCTAACAAAAAAGTAGGAGAAAACTAAGGAGCATCATCAATGGAAGCTTCCTCTACGGGATCATCATCAACAAGCGAAAAAATATTAACTTGAGAAGAATAGGCTTGAACATCAGCCCCGTGTCACGACCCAAACCGATGGAACGCGATGAGCACCCGGTACCTTACTCAACCGGGTACCAACATAAGATATCTTTTTATATCATACTATCATAGGTAAATGAGACGGAAAAACTGTCGTGAGATAACCTGAAGTTCTATTATAATACTTGCACCTCTGGTGCATACACGATCTAGTGGGAGCTTCATACTGACTTTTTATGAGGCTGGTACTTTTTTAACTGGCTTTATTGTAGAGCCGTTATACAATATGGTTGTTGTACTATCTCTCTTGTAACTCTGATATTAAGAGTGATTCTGCAATGTTCTCAATCACGATTTCTATAATTTTCTGGGTCCAATAATCAGACTCTTGATTTACTTAGTTGATGTAACTCTTTTAGTTTCCTCTTCCTTCTGATCGGCTTTTATGTAGGCTTAAACTATCTTCCGATCAGCGACTCCTGGTATTAGTTATTACTTTAGCCTATCGTGGACGCTATGGAATATTCATGATAAAATTTTCTAACAATTCAATCCTTTGTCTATGACCTGGACTCAATTCTTTCTTTTAACTTATACCGGAGTCTTCTACGACTGTATGATTGTCAACATATATGCTACATGGATAATACTCTGAAATCTTAAGTGCGTTCATAATGTAACCAACACTGAATCATTGATTGAATAATCTCTTTCATTCCTTCTCGGCTTTCTTTAAACGTAAGCTATTACTTTTCTTAGTCTTTATGCCCCTTGTTTCGTGCATACTTAGCTTATCTTAGTTCCCACGCATGCTGGAATTTTCGTGCAACTTATATGATCTCGAATATTACTTTTGATTTTACTTCCCATTCATTGGCCACGGTAGGTGCCACTTTCTAATGGAGTGCATACAATGTTGTAGTGAGACTGTCTTCCCAGTGGTACTCTCTTTTATTTCCGTAACACTCATACAGTATATTTAAATACCCTAACTCCTATCTGAATATTTCTCAAGGATCACGATATCATTATATGCGAGACTAGATTCACTATGTTGGGTTCACTATTTTAATCTTGCACGATCTGTTGATGTATCTGTATCCTCTTGTCTAGCCTTAACTAGGCTCTTCCTGAATCAACTACTAAATACTCGTTGGCCCATTCTCATATCAATATTCCACGTAATCTTTCTTGTGTTATTTCCTTTGTCTTAACTTACATCTCGCACTGGCTACTTATTTATCAATAACATCTCGGGCAGGAACCCTTACTTCCTCTCCTTGACGTCTTGTTTGCATAATGTTATAGAATTTTAGCATATCTGTAGGATTTGAATAAGTGCAATCTCATCCCTTTCTCATTTTTATCGCATTCTTCCTTTACCATTCCATAGTTACTAGAACCACTTAATTCTGACTTAAAGTCACATCCCTCCATATTCCCTCCTTTAGGGGGGGGGGGGGTACTAAGATTTAGTTCTACAACGATCTACCTATAGATATTTTACCTCTTCATCTTTGGCGTCTTTTCACATCATCGATGACCCTTACTCGCCTTGCATTAATCCTTTTGTACCAAGGATAACAACATTCCTTATTCACGAGGGTGACACCTAGTATAACTGGCACACATAGTCCCTTAAGCTTAATTTGCTCACATTTCTTGCTTTAGGGAAGCGTCTTCTTGAATGAACTTTAAAGGTTATTCTTTTGTTGTCCATTCTATTATTGTCGTAACACAATCTCTAAAATTCTCATAATGCCGACTATTATGAAATCACTCGATCCCTAATTCATTTTTAGTTTATCTTGTTCACCGACCCATACTGATTTCTATTACTCTGGGGGTCTAACTTTTCCTTCTGGTAATCACGTTAGAGTCACGAACTTATTTC
The DNA here is from genome assembly GCA_005239505.1 of Nicotiana paniculata. Taxonomy (NCBI): domain Eukaryota; kingdom Viridiplantae; phylum Streptophyta; class Magnoliopsida; order Solanales; family Solanaceae; genus Nicotiana; species Nicotiana paniculata. The sequence continues at coordinate 49,342 of ML332632.1, forward strand.
TCAAAATGAGGATATGACTTTATGGCTTATACTCTTTTGTTGTCTCAAGGCTCATCAACTCTCGTCTTTTCCTTCACTTGACTATAGACTCTGTAATACTGTCATTTTTTTGAACTACCGTTGTCATCCATGTATCGCATCTTACTCATAATGCTTCATTAACTCTCTTCTTATTTCCCTACTTAACAATTATGTCTATCACTTTATTCTGAAAACTTCAACAAGATATTCTTTTGCTTTTAGTTCCCCATGCTCCATCCACGTTCTCTCTCTAGTAGGGATGGGAGCAACACTAAGATAATATCTATCCCTTCCAGTATTCTAGTGCCTATCTTTGTAGTACTCATATCTAGTTGTACTATTTTAGAGTGCACCATCTAGTGTCTCACAAGGAGATCCATTACCACGTTTCCACTATCCTTCGAAAATGTCAACTAACACTAACAATCCATCCACCATTTTGGTTACTCCAACCCCTGCCAGATACTAATATTCCGTCATTCTTTTAAACCATATCTATTAGCTTTCATAGGACATAATTAAGATCGGTGTGGCCAATTGTACATACATCTGTTACTATTGAAGGTAACCCAAAATGCTTATATTTCTCTGCCTGAATTATAATACTGATAATCTTCAATAACTGGGTATCTCGTACCCTTCTTCACCCTACTTCTTTTACTTGCTAAAACTTGTGTCTACCTTCCGATTCTCTTATTCCTTTTTACCGTAAGAGTGGTTAGATATTCTTGTCTTGGGGATCCTTATCAAGAAGCTTACACATCTTAGTACACACATGATCTGCTGAATACCTCGTATTTATCCATCATAAGCATGATGCAACATCGAGTTCCTCTGACTCAACTCTTCCATAACTATATCTTTTACCAATCGTCTTTCCAGATTTAGGTATCGTCTTATTACGAATAAAATAGAATTTAGGTGTTTGAATTCTTACAAGTGAGCTCTAACACACGATTTAGAGTAAGAAGAAAGAGTGGCAGTCCTAAATTCCCTATAGCCTCCTGCTTATATGGTGCACAACACACCCATAAACAATACTCTACTAAACACGGCTTGTAGACTCCCTAGAACATAACTGCTCTGATACTACTATTGTCACGACCCAAACTGATGGGCCGCGACGGGCACCCGGTACCTTACTCAACCGGGCACCAATGTAAAGTTTCTTTTGGTATCATACAATCATAGTTAAATGAGACGGAAAGGCTGCCGTGAGATAAATAGAATAAAACATGAGGGAATACTCGACATTGGATGACGCAACATGTAATACAAACTTATACATATGACATACGGACCTATAATACCAAAATGATCACTCATACACTGAACATAGGCCGACAAGGCCGTACAATCTTTCATATACATGACATATGTCTATAAGCCTCTAAGAGTAGCTAAATACCATAAAGGTCGGGACAAGGCCCCGCCACGTCAATCAATACATGTTCAAATCATACTGACCAAATAAGCAACTTCGGAGCAAATGGAGCGCATCAACATATTCAACTGAGCTGATAGCCTACTTGGAGGACTCTCAACCTGTCTACCGGGACCTGCGGGCATGAAACGTAGCGTCCCTAGGAAAAAAAGGACGTCAGTACAAATAAATACCGAGTATGTAAGGCAGGAAAATCAGTAACTAAAAGACATGTGAGAAATATGAAGTAAAAGACTCAACATGTAAGTCAGAATAGCTCTGTGGATCATTTAATATTTATAATTCATGCATATTCGTATAAATGCCATACCATGTATAGGTATATGCGTTCATAACATCATCAAGCCTCTAAGGGCATACCATCATATCATCTCGGTCACTGAGGGCAAAATCATCAACGTATACCAGTTGATCAGGTGGTGGTGCGTATCTTGAGAAAGATTGTACCATGCTCTCTTAGAAGACGAGGCCATAACACTTACTGTCTTTCAATGCAAACCAGTGTAGGTCTCCCTTGTAAAACATCTTGGAACAAGGATACCAACACAAATTTGGCAACTGTCGACCAACGTGATCTAGGTCTCTCCAAGAATCAGTAATCATATCATAAACCTCAACTCTCCATTCTCTAACATTAAAATCATTGAAAGGAGGATCTCCAATAACTTGTGAAATCCTTACAACCTTGTAGTCATTCCCAAACACTGCACCTTTAATATCATGATAGTAAGGGATCATATGTAGGTCTTGTTGAGACTTCCCATTTTTTACTAGCAGGTTTATCATCTTACCTTAATGTCTTTATCAAAGTGGGTGCTGGCCCCACTTAGATGAATACTTAGCCACAAAATTCCCCTAAATATGCTACCTAATTACCTAAAATCATGAGTCACCATTAGATTTTGAGTCTTTTCTCACTTGCTTCCACGTGGGGGGGGGGTGATGTCCCACCTAATAATTATCCACAATTTCCTAATCACATTGTTAATCTCCCATTAAACCAATAATTAACCAATTATTCACATAATTAAGAATTATCTCAAATTACTTAAAATATTAATCACTTTTAACACACTTTATATACCTTACTATCATGGTCATGTGGTACTTTATATGACACTAGTCCATAAATACAGGGTATTATAGCTTAGACCATATTTTAATCCCAAAATGTCAAATTTCGACAAAACTCATTTTCTACGATTCACTCACCTTTTTACCTTCACGAATTTACTTATAACTTGTTTGAAATAACATAATACTTATAATCTCAAAATAATCTCATTCCCGAACTTACATCGATTAACTTATGACGAAACTTTAACGTACGAAAATGCAAGATGTAACATCTCATTTCCGAGCTTTCATAAATTTACTTATGGCATACTTTCACGTACGAAAACATGGGGTGTAACATCATCGTAATACTTCGGAGTGTAACATCACTCCCCCCTTTGGAACATTCGTCCTTGGATGTTGAATGAGGCACTTATCTGTCTTATAACCAGATAGCTCTGACGAACGGTTTTAATACTGTCTTTTCCATCTAGGCAACTGTTCTATGAATAAATCCAAAGGCTAGTGCATTCCCCCCTTTAGGTCTCATTCTCACACCACGACTTCCTGTTGGAATTCTTCCAATCTCTTAACTATTGCTACTTTCTATCATGCAATCTGTATGACTTTGTCCTTGTATGTGCGCCTATGCGACTCTTATCTCCTTTTTCCTTCTGCTTTTAGCCAATATCTAGGCCTCACTTTGTGAACATATATATAATTATGACAAGTTGTCCCTCTAGGCGTCTATGGCTTTACTACATTAAGTAGGTCATACTATACCATAACTCTTACTTCAGTTTATTGTTACTTAGGTCTCTACTAAACTCCAGGTTACTCGTGTTGCTTATCTTATATGTATAAATCTAAGTCCTTTAATGCTTCTTCATTACTGTTCATCTTAAGAATGGCATCCTTATCTCCTCTCATACGTTGGAGCCTTATCCATCTATCGTTGATTCACCTTAATGTAGATCCATAATTTACCACTTATAACTTGAAATCTCTTATGTAATGCATTGTCACTACGGCTTACGTCTCATTGGGGAATATCTGAAGTGACCTACCTAATCCACCTAAGGGCGATACTATACTTCAATAGCTGTATTTCATATCATCCTAACGTGATTCATCTTATGGGGGGGGGGGATGTGAGCATGTAATTTTTCACATACTAAATACTTCTACAAAATTGGATAAGTAAATTAATTTTATGGATTTCAGTGTCTATTTGTGAATTATCTGCATTGTATGATCACAATTCATCTTTTATAATTTATAACGTATAAAATAATAACAAAATTTTTTTTAAAAACTTTTATTATATGGCATAATTAGGTTCTTGATAATTAGTTGCATAATCTAATCATTTTTACTAAGAAAATTATAAATTTGTTCTTTAAATAATTATGGGTACTAAATTAATGGTTTCACTTTTTGATTCACTCATTAGTTAAGTTATAATTAGATAAACTAGGATTAGAACTAATTATTACATGTTTAGTCTTAATTTAGGATAATTTAATTAGTTGAGTTAAATATTATTAGAATGAATTAGATAGACCTGGGCCAAAATTGCCCAGGCCCAAGCCATTTTCGCTCAACCCAGCCCAATCCCTACACCCGACCTGCCCCAGCCCCTGATCCAAAAATGACCCCGTTTAGATTATGACAAATCCACACCGTTGATCTCTTTTGATCAAACGGTTAAGAACTCCTCACCCCCCAGTATATAACTGTCCAAAAGCCTCCCCCCCTCAAATCAGAAGTCTCACCCCCCCTGTCCGTCTCTCTCTCTCTCTCTTCTCTCTAAATCCCCAAACCCTAGCCGCCCAGAACCGCCATCCTCCATTGACCGAAAATCCCCTCCGATGGCGGAGCTTCTCCAACCGACCCCAAATTTGTACCAGATAATCCCCATCATCCCCTCAATCACCTCCCACTATCAATTTCCCAAAAAGACCACCCAATCTCGACCTATTTCAAATCTAGGAATTGAAAACCCTAGAAAATCTGTGTTGGACGATTACCCACGACTCTGTGACTTAGACTCACATGAGTCGATGGCTCTTGACAAGATCCGTCGATTCATGCAAGTTGGAGTCACTTTTGAGCTCACCCGAGTCCGACCAAGTCCTTTCTAACACGGGTATCTCCCCCTTCCTTTCTTTTGTTTCTTATTATATATATATATATATATATATATATATATATATATATATATATATATATATATAT
>MDKI01051317.1:0-18851 GCA_005239505.1 Nicotiana paniculata
AGGTAGAAATCATGCCTATAGGTTATTGTGATGATGATTTATATGCATTAGATATCATGCCCAAGGGACTTATCTTATTTTTTGAAATCCTGAATTTTCACATTTTTGCATCTTAGAAACCCTGCTTCTAGGTCGTTATCAATTCTGCCTCAAGTACCATATTTTCAAAACCCCTATATGTGCATTAGAAATCATGTTCCTAGGTTCTTTTGCTGAACTCGTTTGGCAATTAATTGACACCTTTATTCGCCTAGATATCATGTCTATAGGAAATACAGTCTTGGGACTTAGACACTATGCATATAGGAAGTAAGTGTAAAAACAGCTTCAACACTAGATATCATGCCTATAGAGAAAAAATATACGAAATTAGTTTCTATGCTTGGATGTCGTAATGCTTGTGATCAGTTTCAGCACATAGGAAACATGCTTATACGACCTAAAAATGAAATCTTCCTGTTTAAATTAATCACTATTTAGTCTAATTAACGTTTAGATATCATGTCTATAGGATTATGCCCGGTTATCACCTAGGCAAGCCTGTAGGATAATCAAAGTTCTGAAGTTTGAAAATTGTGATTTTTTGCTTGAAACATGCTCAGATTTGGTATCAACAAAATCAGTAGGCAAATTTATAAGTATTCGCTGCCTCGCTTAATAAAACTGCTATATATTCTTTTTATGCTCATTTAGATATCCTGCCTATAGGACTCCTAAATCATTTTTAAAACTGCTTGTTTGAATAAGCATGCAATTGCGTGTTTACTTGTGGAGGTAAATGTGAGCCCTTTAATTGTTCCTTATGTGACTGTTCCATATGATTTTGTTTTCCGCTTAGTTTATCCCTTTAAACAACATAGGTGAGCCTAGAACCACCTTAAAATAAAGGTCCTAAACACCTCCAGGGCCATAGGTAAGGGACGGGTAGTTCACGCATAAGGTACGTACTGGATGTTATTAGAACGCTTAGGTAATAATTGAAAAGGGGAGGGTAACTGGGTAGTAAAGGAGATGATGACTTGTGCGCTAATGCTATGCGTAACACCTCTATTTGAGAAAGGTTACCGAGTATTGCATGAAAGTGATCCTATAGGCTAATAAACCTATGACCCCCTTTAATTTCCGTTTTGAATGATTTCTATTTGCTTAAATTTCTTTATTTATCTTTAAAGACTAATTCGCTTAGATTAAGTTTGGTCGGGACCCACCGTTGGACCTTGAGGGGTGCCTAATACCTTCCCCTCAAGGTAATTTCTAGCCCTTACCCAATCTCTAGTAAAGTAAACCGGTTTATGAGTTATTTGCTTTAGGTTCCCTAACACACCTTAATCCGTTGGGTGGCGACTCTTCAAATTCCATACCCCATCCCAAAAGGAAATGAGTTGTCCCAGAATGTTGAAACCCGATTTCACGAGAAAAAGGGGGCGCGACAGCATGTGGACTCTGCTGGGGACTTTCCTTAAGCTCTTACTATAACAAACTTGTTTTTGTGAATTAGTCTTTAAGCATGATTTATTATGCTAATAAGTGTGCACCCTTTCCCTTTTCCCATTATGTGAATTAAATTGCCTATTTTAAAGCATTTATTATTTTCTTTACTACAGAAACTAACTTGTCTCCTTGTTTTCTTTCTTAAACGTCTTTCAATTATTAAATGCCACATTTACCATTTTTAACGTGCAAATACGTGACAACATGCTATTTATTGTCTGTGCCCTTCCTATATACAAACCTTTAAATTCGGAAAGGCTTATTTGCGGTAAAACTAGTCGATCAGCGGTGCAGTCGACAGTTCCGTGGTTTTCCCCCTCAAGTTGTCCGCTTGAGGGTACCGGTTTAGACCTCTATAGAAACATTACTCTGATTTATTGTACATTCATCATGGTCAAAACCTAGCCGGGGTTAATATGTTGTCCACATAATTACCTTTTAGGAAAAGCCTTGCCAAAAGTCCACTGGGGTTTCCATAATCCCAATGGAAGAAACCATGATTTGTGCATTAATTAAGAGAAATAAGTGCCAATATGCTAATCGCTGATGTATAAGTAGTCGAATCTGGAGGGGGAAAGGGTCTAACCTTATTTGTTTTGCAGAAATGAGGCACAAAGTCGCCAGGTTCGGCATGGTCCAAAGAATTCCACCATTGTTGCTAGATTGGTGGGAGGACCTTTCTCCAAGTGACAAATACCATGTGAAAATGGTCCTCGAAAACATACTCTCTTTACTAGATATTCAACCAAACAATATGTTGATCGAAGCGGCCACTATGTTCTGGGATGGAGAAAGGTCTGTGTTCCATTTTGGCAACATAGAAATGGCTCCTCTCTTGGAGGAGATAGGGGGATTCGCTAGATTACCTTGGGACAGTCCGGGTTTATTGGTGCTAGAAAACCGTGTCGCTAGGGGGTTCCTGAAAATGATAGGTTTGAAACATAACGATGATTTGGAGTTCCTGAAGGAGTCCTACATACCTTTGACTACCTCTATGAACGATACGGCCATAGCAAATCCTATCGTATCTTCCATGATGAATTCTCTATCACTTCTTTGGGCATATTCACTGCAGGGTTTTTGTGTTCGTTGTTTATTTCCTGGGTATAATAGTATTTCCAAGCAAAGGGGACAAGATTCACACTAGAATGGCTATGGTTGCTAGAACCTTAATGTAGGGGATCGAGGGGAAAACATATACCATTGTACCTCTGATCATAGCTGACATCTACCGAGCCTTGGACCGCTGCCAGAAGGGGTTTAAACACTTTGAGGGTTGTAATCTGCTACTACAGGTTTGGTTATTGGAGCATCTCCAAAGGGGTCAATATCGTCAAGAGTTTCTACGAAGGGCATGGAATGATCATATAGCATTCCATCACCCTAAAAGAATGACTTACATCCCAAACAGGTTTGGTCAACCAGAAAATGCTATAGAATGGGCGCAGTTTCAGAAAATTTGACTGAGGACCAGGTTCAATGGATGTTCGAATGGTTCCCTACCAGTGAATTCATCATCAGATCTAGGGACACTCCGCACTTGGTGTTGATCGGGTTAAGGGGAATATACCCTTATGTTACCATCAGGGTTATGAGACATGTAGGCAGGAAGCAAGTCATACCACGAGTTTCTAAAATAAGTCATTACAGGGCAGATTTTCAGGATAACGACATCCCATACAAATGTGAAGCTCAACATATGTGGCATCTAAAGGTTATTCTAGAAAGGGACACCATCGATCCAGACAGGTACCACGCAGGGCATGTACACTTTTACCTATCATAGTTGGAAGACAACACAGTAGGGGTAGTTGAGCCGGGAATCAGTCGAGGAAACAGGGTCATAGACAAAGTTGCTGAAGCCCAAGTGAAATACAATAAAATGCACAAAATGGTTCATGAGTCCGAGGCCGAGCATCTGGAGAAATACAAAACTGATATGGAACTGATCAATGAATGGAGAGAAAGGGCTATCAAATCTAATGAAAGGCTGGAATATTTAGAGCAGGGTCTAATGGAGCTGGAGGGGAAGACGAGGAAAAGAGTCGCCGACTGCCAGAATGCTGAGGGAAGCGGAGGAGGACATCTAGAGAGAGTATACATGCTGTTGGGCATGCACGACCTGGGGAACCTGATCGACAGAGCCAAGAAGATCAAGCTCGGGGAAGGTCCTTCTGGGACCATGTAGATTAGGTTTGCCTGCTTTTTCCAAATGTAATAAGGCCGAGTGCCATTAATGACTTATCTTATTTAGTGTCATTTTAGATTCATCTACTTTTACATTAATGAAATGAGGCAATTATTGGCACTCAAATTCTCCAAATCAACTTGTCGCTAGGCCTACCTCGGGCACAACGAGGCTCCCAAATTAGAACGTGAATTTACATTCCCGCACTGTGTGTTTAGATATTGCAACTACTCTTCTTGGAACCCTTACTGACTTGGTTACTTTTTTTTTCTTTTCTTTCTTTTATTTTCAATTATTCTCATTCCCCAAGGTTGGTTCGCGCATACTGGCATCATCAACTTATCATACCAGATCCAGGGGCCCACCACCTTCTCCTTCTCCAAGTGTACCAAAAGGCAAAAGGAAAGCTAAAATGGATTATATGAATGTCATCAGAATTGACAACACTGCACATGTTGAGAACGGGGAAACTTCCGATGGTCGGGGCACTCAGGCCCCAAATGATTTGGTTTTACGACTCGAGCAGAACATACTTGCACTACAAGGCGAGCTTGAGCAGGCCCGTAACTTGGCAAACCTCTCCCTCATACTAAATGCCCCGGATATTAACCATCCAAATACCCAGAACCCTGCACCACCTTAGAGCACACCCAACAAACACCCACAGAATCCTCCCTCACCTCACCAGTATACAACCCCTCCTCAAAATCATCATCTCCCTACTCAATACCCACAAAACACCTACCATACCCCCCCCCCAAAATACACCACATATTATTCCCGAACCCCAAAACTCCACCAATGATCATCATTATGACCAAAATCCTGGTCTTCACCAGAACAACCCTATATATGTAGAAACACTACCTCACTCCACTCAACCAATCTCCTATACATCAGAATCCACTAAGAAGGACCTGCTCATCAAGAACATGGCTGAAGAGCTCAAGAAGTTGACAAGTCGGGTTCAGGGTGTTGAATGGGTAAAGGAATAAAAGGTCTGAACTATGAGGATTTATGCATACAACCAGATGTGGAACTGCCAGAGGGTTACAAACCTCCCAAGTTCGAAATGTTTGACGGAATGGGTGATCCCAAGGTTCATCTGAGGACTTATTGTGACAAGCTCGTGGGGGTCGGAAAAGATGAAAGGATTAGAATGAAGCTATTCATGAGGAGTCTTAGTGGAGATGCTCTATCCTGGTACATAAGCCAGAATCCTAAGAAGTGTGTCAATTGGGTGAGCATGGAGTCTGATTTCATGGATAGGTTCAGGTTCAACACAGAGAACGCACCGGATGTTTTCTATATCCAGAACCTAAAGAAGAAGCCAACTGAGACTTTCCACGAGTATGCTACTCGATGGAGGTAGGAAGCAGCCAAGGTTAGACCAGCATTGGACGAGGAACAGATGAACAAGTTCTTTGTTAGGGCACATGATCCACAGTATTATGAAAGGCTAATGGTCATTGAGAACCATAAGTTCTCCGATATCATCAAACTCGAAGAAAGGATTGAAGAAGGTATTAAAAGCAAGATGATGACAACTTTCGAGGCACTGCAGGCGACGAATAAAGCATTGCAATCAGGTGGTATATCGAAGAAGAAAGTTGTGGGAACAATTATGGTTTCTCGGGGACCCAAAACTCCATTTGTATACTAGACCCCTCCACCCACATACCAACCATCACCTCCCAGATATTCCCAACCTGCAAATACCGCCTACCACACCTATAACACCTAACCGTCCTATTATCAGTTACCTCCAACTCGTCCAAACTACCAAAAACCTATGCCTAATTTTGACTGCAAACCACCCAGACAATACACTACCATCGCTGAACCCATCGACCAGTTATACGAAAGGTTGAAAGCCGCTGGATATGTCACCCCTATTCCCGTTGTGGCAATGGAGAATTCATCCCAATGGGTCAATCCAAACAAGACATGTGCATATCATTCCGGCATGAAGGGACACACTATTGACGAATGCCGCACCTTGAAAGACAAGATCCAAACATTGATTGATAATAAGGTCATACAGGCAAAGGAAACTGCACCTAATGTCGGCAACAATCCTCTCCTAGATCATAAAGGTGGAGGGGTCAATGTGATAGAAACTGATGAAAAGTGGGATCCTGAGGGGTTAATTGGGCTTATTCGTGAAGGGGATGATGCTAAGAAACCTGCAATCATGCTCAATCCCATTGTGGTGCATGTGCACCCACCAGTTGAAGTCGAGGTAGCGACATCGGTTCCTTTTGAAGTAGAAGTAACGCCACCTGCAGCAACACCCGCTCCATTTAAGGTGGAGGTGGCCACACCTTTCATTGTAACGGTGTCATCCACACCACCCTTCAGTTCCCATGTTGTACCTTGGGATTATGTGGCCGAGGCTAGAAGAAAGGGAAAGTCAAAGACAGACGAATCCGGCGCTGCACAAGGAATGACCAGAACAGGAAGGGTTTATACACCTGAACACTTAGGAGAAACCAGTAAGCAAGATTCTAACAAACCGCCCATCATTGAGACTGGTCCATATGACCTCCGGAGGAAGGTACATGCAAGGGAATACTCTGTCATTGATCATCTGAGCAAGACTGCCGCTCAGATATATATCCTGTCGCTGCTGCAAAATTCTGAGACACACAAGAATGCTCTAATGAAGGTATATAGTGAAGCATATGTACCCAACAACATCACTGGTGGAGAAATGGCCAATATGGTGGGGCAGGTGCTAGAAAGCCATAAAATCAGCTTCCACGATGACGAGCCGCCGCCTGAAGTTGAATCACAACAGGGCACTGCACATCACGGTGCAATGCGAAGATAATTTCATCGCTAGAGTTTTGATTGACGGAGGATCCAGCCTCAATATTTGCCCATTGACGACGTTGAAGAGGTTGGGCAAAGGCCTACATGAGGGCCATGACTACTATTTTTCATGACATGATACACAAAGAAATCGAGGTATATGTGGATGATGTCATCATTAAATCCAAGAAGGCCATAGACCACATAACAGACTTGAGGAAATTCTTCGACAGACTATGGAAGTACAACCTAAAGCTAAGCACTGCAAAGTGTGCCTTCGGGGTTCCCGCCGGAAAGCTATTGGGATTCATCGTCAGCCGCCGGGGAATAGAATTGGATCCATCAAAGGTCAAATCCATCCAAGAATTACCACTGCCAAAAATCAAGAAAGATGTGATGAGTTTCCTAGGACGCCTTAACTACATCAGCCGTTTCATAGCACAATCCACAGTAATATGTGAGCCGATTTTCAAAATGTTGAAGAAGGACGCTACAACTAGTTGGACCGAGGATTGTCAAAAGGCTTTTGAAAAAATCAAGGGCCACTTATCAACACCACTACTTTTGGTCCCGCCAGAGCCGGGTAGGCCACTGCTAATTTAACTTGCCATGCTAGATGGAGCTTTCGGATACGTTCTGGGGCAGCACGACAATACAAGGAGAAAAGAATAGGCCATCTACTACCTGAGTATGAAGTTTACACCTTATGAAGCACGATATTCTCTGCTGGAACGAACCTGTTGTGCCTTGACCTGGATAGCTCAAAAGCTGAGGCATTACTTCTATGCCTATACAACATATCTCATATCGAGAATGGATCCCTTGAAGTATATCTTTCAGAAGCCTATGCCCACTGGCAAGCTGGCTAAGTGGAAAATCTTGTTGAGTGAATTCGACATTGTCTATGTGACTCAGAAAGTAGTCAAGGGATAGGCACTGGCAGACCACCTTGCTGAAAACCCTGTGGGAGGAGAATACGAACCCCTGAAAATGTATTTTCCCAACGAAGAGGTATCATTCGTAGGAAAAGACATTACTGAAGCCTACGATGGCTGGAGAATGTTCTTTGACGGAGTGGCAAACTTCAAAGGAGTCGGTATTGGAGTCGTTTTGGTATCACAAACTGGTCAGCATTATCCGGTATCTACGAAGATTCCCTTGCACCAACAACATGGTGTAATACGAAGCTTGCATATTAGGACTCAACATGGCTATTGACATGAGCATTCAGGAACTGCTGGTAATCGGCGATTCATATCTACTTGTGCACCAGGTACAAGGAGAATGGGCTACCATGAATTCCAAGATACTTCCATATTTGAACTATGTGCAGGAATTGAAGAAAAGATTCACAAAGATAGAGTTTCGGCATGTTCCCAGAATTCAGAATGAGTTTGCCGATGCATTGGCCACTTTGTCATCAATGATACAACATCTAGACAAGAACTTCATTGATCTTATCCCAGTAAGGATCCATAATCAGCCAGCATATTATGCTCATGTCGAATAGGAAATGGATGGAAGGCCTTGGTTCCACGACATCAAAGAGTATTTAGCGAAAGGAGAATACCCGAAGCATGCAAACCATACTCAAAAGCGCACACTTCGGAGGTTGTCCAACCATTTCTTCCATAGTAGAGGAACCCTATATAGAAGAACTCTTTATCTGGGACTATTAAGGTGTGTCGACGCAAAGGAAGCTTCTAAGTTTCTTGAGGAGATACATGCTGGGACCTGCGGCCTGCAGATGAATGGCTTTGTCTTGGCCAAGAAGATACTCAGGGCAAGTTACTTTTGGATGACCATGGAAACGGATTGCATCCGGTATGTTCAGAAGTGTTACCAATGTCAAGTGCATGCAGACATGATAAAAGTGCCACCAAACGAGATTAATGCAACAATCTCACCTTGGCCTTTTGCCTCTTGGGGAATGGATGTCATTGGTCCGATCGAGCCCACCGCCTCAAATGGGCATCAGTTTATTTAGTGGCTATCGAATACTTCATCAAATGGGTTGAAGCCGCATCTTACAAAGATGTGACTAAGAAGGTTGTTGCGGATTTTGCTCGCGACCGAATTGTCTGTCAGTTCGGGGTTTCAAAGTCCATCATCACTGACAACGCCGCCAATCTCAACAGTGATCTGATGAAAGCCATGCGTGAGATTTTCGAAATCAAGCACAAGAATTCCACAGCATATAGGCCCCAAATGAACGGAGCCTTGGAAGCTGCCAACAAAAACATCGAGAAGATACTAAGGAAAATGGTAGAGAATCACAAACAATGGCACAGGAAGCTACCATTCGCCTTACTGGGATACCGTACCAAAGTTCGCACATCAATCGGGGAAACTCCCTATCTGCTGGTTTATTGTACCGAGGTTGTCATTCCCGCCGAAATGGAAATTCCTTCCTTGAGAATCATACAAGCAGCTGAGCTCAGCGACGCAGAATGGATAAGGAGCCGTTATGAGCAGCCAACCCTCATAGATGGAAAGAGGATGAACGCGGTATGTCACAGACAACTTTATTAGAATAGAATGTCCAGAGCCTTCAACAAAAGAGTTAAGCCGAGGCAGTTCACACCGGGGCAGCTGGTGTTGAAGAAGATTTTCCCGCATCAAGGTGAAGCCAAAGGGAAATTCTCTCCCAACTGGAAAGGTCTTTACATGGTTCACATAGTATTGACAGGAGGAGAGCTCATATTCACAGAAATGGACGGAGAAATCTGGCCAAAGCCTATCAATTCACATGTAGTCAAAAGATACTATGTGTAAACCATTTATGCTTCTTCACATGATGTAAATTGAACTACGCTCGACCTGATTCCCATTTAAGAAGGATACGTAGGCATCTCTGTGGGTTCGGTCACAATTCAATAAAATTTTCATTTCCCCCCATAATCAGAAACTGGGGCAGAATTTTGAGAAGTACCCTCAAAATTCCGAAGCAAGTCCAGCCAATCGCAGCATATAGAGCAGTCAGAAGTGTTATTCAGTTAACCGGGACAGAATATTGAGGAGGACCCTCAAAATTCTACGGCAGAAGCAGTCGCAATGTCTTTGATCATGTCACAGTCACTGGTTCATCTAACCAATTTCCAAACTATATTTTACTATGTCTTCGAAAATTATGCATGCATGCTTTTGAACTTAAACTCTGCTTTAGAGAACGCTACCCAGATAATTTGAACAGGGTCTTCAGACGAAACAGAGCAAATCAAGCAAGAAGACGAAGGCACGAACCAACCTTCCCCTACAAAACTCACGACTTTTCTTTGAACGCAGGAATAAGGAATATGCACACCTTGGAATCATAGCTTTCATAGCAATAAACTCACTTATAGCTAAGAAATACTCTGTCATCACTTGTTATTGTTTGCATGAGACTAAGCTCTGTCTCAATATTTCATGAGGCTAAGCCCTGCCTCCATATCTGCATAAGGCTAAGCCCGACCTTCCCTCTGCATGGGACTAAGCCATGTCCTGAACTTTGCATGAGACTAAGCTATGTCTCAATCTTGCATGAGGCTAAGCCCTGCCTCCATATCTGCATAAGGCTAAGTTCTGCCTTCCCTATGCATGGGACTAAGCCTTGTCCCGTACTTTGCATGAGACTAAGCTCTGTCTCAATCTTGCATGAGGCTATGCCCTGCCTCCATATCTGCATAAGACTAAGCCATGCCTTCCCTCTGCACGGGACTAAGCCATGTCCCGAACTTTTCATGAGACTAAGCTCTGTCTCAATCTTGCATGAGGCTAAGCCCTACCTCCATATCTGCATAAGGCTAAGCTTTGCCTTCCCTCTGCATGGGACTAAGCCATTGCATGAGACTAAGCTCCATCTTAGTGAGGCCAAGCCCTGCCTCTCTATTTGCATGAGGCTAAGCCCTGCCTCTCTACTTGCATAAGACTAAGCACTGCCTTCTCTTTGCATGGGACTAAGCCTTTTCCCGAACCTTGCACAAGGCTAAGCACTGCATTCTCTTTGCATGGGACTAATCCCTGTCCCGAATCTTTTCACGAGACTAACAACTGTCTCTTGCATTGTCTCTCCTCTTCTCTCGAGCTAAGCTCTGCCCTAAACTTCATACAAGACTAAGCCTTGTCTTGTTGCTTCTAGCATCATGTCTTTGCACTTCATGGGCTGAAATTCCACCAACTTGTCCGAAGGCGTCATAGTCTGAAGGCACCATCCTCATAGACGAAAGACACCATACCATTGCCTGAGGATCTCTCAAACTTGCATATCATTATTCAAAGGCGTCATGGTTCGGAGGCACCATTTTCATGGCCCGAGAACACCATTTCATGGCTTGCGAATCCCTTACCGCACAATTCATGGCCCATGACATCATGGTCTAAGGACGTCATCCTCAATCGTCCAAAGACAATTCTCATGGTCTGAAGGGAATTCGCATCACGTTTAAATATATGCAAAATATATGCTTGCAGTGCATCTTTCATTTGCAGGTAACCCAATTGAGCAACCATTGTTCCAACGAGAGCAACCCCGCTCCAGTTCCTTCACACTACTTCAAACTTGACCACTCACCGCAACTATTCAAAACCTTGTGTTCGTTCTTGTGATGACTTCATCGGCATATTTCTTCGGTGAAACCAGAACTACACACAGCCTGATTCCTGTAAAACCAGGGATATGTAGGGCGCTCGGAGATCAGAGTGCGGCCTATGCCTCTCAAATCACCCTACTTTGTAAAAATTGACCATCATATCTTAACCCGATAACTCTTTCATCCTTCCCGGGTAAATAAGGGAAGATGTTGATACCCAATTTTCCCCTATATTATCTTTTAAAATGCATATCTAGCTTCAAAACAATGCACGAGAATCAATTAATATTTTTCATAATTTCTGCATTTTTCTAAGGATTTTTATCAATTTATCCCAGTATTTTATTATATAAAATATTACTAATTGCATCACAAATGGTTTTTTAATAATTTTATTGCTTAATTTTTATCATTTATATTTATACTAAGCTTTAATTATTTCATGAATAGCCACACTTACATTTTTAGGGTTATAATTGCAATAACTTTGCAATAATAACCCATGTGTGCATGATTACCTTATTTCACCAGAAAATAGCTTTTTATATTTTTATAATATTAAGTAATTATCTTAAATCATTTTTATGCATGAAAATCATTTTTTATAATTTATTAACTATATTACAAATTATTTATCAAACTAATTGGGTATTTAAAAAATAGCCTTCTTAATTTTATTTTAATTTCGGACCTAGCCAAAATTATTACCCCCCCCCCCCAAGCCCAATTAAAATCATAGCTCAAATACCCATAATCCATCACGACCCAGATCGATGGGCCGCGACGGGCACCCGGTACATTACTCAACCGAGTACCAACGTAACATATCTTTCATAATTCTATCATAGGTAAATGAACGTAAAGCATGAGGGAATACAAACTTATACATACGAAGTACAGTCCTATAAGACCAAAATAACACTCGTGTACTAAGCATGGGCCGACAAGGCTATACAATCTTTTACATACATGACATCTGTCTACAAGCCTCTAAGAATACATAATTTCCATAAAGGTCGGGACAGAGTCCCGCCATACCAAACAATACACGTCTAAATGATACTAACCAAACAAGCAACTCTGAAGCAAATAGAGTGCACCAATATCTTCCGCTGAGCTGATAGCCTACTTGGAGGGCTCTCGACCTGTCTATCGGGATCTGCGGGCATGAAACGCAATGTCCCCAGGCAAAATGGACGTCAATATAAATAATGTACCGAGTATGTAAGGCACATAAATAAGTGCATAATAGATATGGAAGAAATATAGATTAAATGACTCAACTTGCAAGTCTGGATAACTCTGTAAATCATGAAATACTTATGGTGTTATGCATATGCGTATGAATATCATGTCGTGCATAGGTACATGTGTTCATAACATCATCAAGCCTCTGAGGGCATCCCATCATATCATCTCGGCCACTGTGGGAAAATCATCAACGTATACCAGCTGATCAGGTGGTGGTGCGTATATAACGCCATAACCTTTTCCCATATCCCATATAAATATAATATACATATATACGCGTATATAACGCCATCTAGTCATTGGTCAATGTACATGTATAAATGCATGAAATGCATAAGAAATACGTTAATAAAATTTTCTCGGAACGCCATAAAAATCAATATGTCTTTCGGATAAACATTATTAAATACGTATTTTTCTGGGACCCATGAACAGAAGATAATAATAATCACATGGAGAATCAAGAATATAGACACCCCTAGTATTTCTCTGAACAGAGTAATTTATGGAGACCGTGCGTTTGCTCGTTCCTTCTGTATAATTTGGATCATGCCAAAAAGAAAGAAAATATAGCCTTAACATACCTGGAGTAGGAAAAAATTCGTATAATATTTCTTGGAAAAGATTGCACCGTACTCCTTTAGAACCGCAAAATTTTACATTGCTATGGCTCTAACAATTCCCTTTGGAATTATTTTGTTGCAAGAATCTCATTGGAATTTTGCTGGATGAAGGTTGAACCGTGTATGAAACCAATTCTGGTTGAAGGTGTCTTGAATAAGATGTTAGGAAGACACTAAATTTTGTAGTGTTATAACTAAGCTTGATAATCTTACTTTACACGTGAATGTCTTAGAATCTTTTAAATGGACACTAAGCCTATATGAGTACTTAGTCATTTGTTTGGTAAGATTCATGCTGCCACGTTTTGGGGGAAAATTATTAATCTTTATCCCCTTATTAGTTAATTAGGTAATGTCACGTTACCCGATAATTAACCAATTACCCGCAAAATTGAAAATTATCTCAAATTACTTAAAATTCTACTTATTTTAATACACCTTACTAATATGGCCATGGGGTATCTTATATGGTACTAGTCCATAAATACCGTGTATTTTAGGTCGGGCCATATTTTATCCCAAAATGCCAACTAGGACGAAAATTTATTTTCTTTGACTTGTTTCCCCTCTCACCTTCACAAATTTACTCATTACTTGTATGAAATAACATAATCCTTATAATCTTCAAATAATCTTTTCCTTCGACTGATGTTAATTTCCTTATAACAAATTCAACGTACAATACTACATGGTGCAATATCGTCGTAATTTAATATTGAGAAGCATAATATTATCGTAATATAATACTGCGGGACGTAATATCGACGTAATATTGCGGGGCGTAACAACATTCCTCCCTTTGGAATATTCGTCCTCGCATGTTGACTGATGCACTTATCATTCTCATAACAATAGCTCTTATGAATACTTTAATACTCTTCTTGCCATTTAGGATTTAGGCAACTGTTCTGTGAATGAATCCCAAATTCCAGGGCATTCCCCCTTTTAAGACTATTTCTCATACCACGACTTGTAGTCGGAATCCTTCTAATCTCATAACTGTCGCTACCTTCTATCATGCAGCATTTACGACTCTAACTTTGTATGTGCGCCTATGCGACTCTTTTCTTCTCTTTTTTCTAGCTTTTAGCCAATCTCTAGGCTTCACTTTGTGAACATATACAAAAATTATGTCAAGTTGTCCCTCTGGGCGTCATATACCATAATTCTTACTTCGATTTATCGTTGCGGAGGCCTGCTACCACATTCCATCTTACTCTTGTTGCTCATCCTATATGTATAAATCCAAGTCGTTTCATGCTTCCTCATTACTATTCATCTTAAGAATGATGACCTAATCTCAGCTCATACTTTGTGACTTTTGTCCATCCATTATGATTTGCCGCAATATTGACCTACAATATACCACGGATACCTTGAAACTTCTCACGTAAAACCTTTCCACTAGGGCTTACATTGCATTAAGGAATATTTTTGAAGTGATCTCCATAATCGTATTTCAAAGTATCTTGATGTGATTCACCTTATGGGACTTATTCTGATCTCGTACCGTCAGCGAAAGCTTTTCTCTTTTTCCCCCTTTTTTTCATCAAATCATTATTCAATCGAAGGCCCAAACATTATCTTTTATTTGTCACAATTACACCTTCATTTCACTACCAGGGCAATATACCATCTCTTCTAAATGCTGCTAGTATTAGATTCCTTTGAGTTCATTAGGCTATACTGAGCCTTCTATAAATTAGAGAACCCATCAGCTCTCTTGTTTTCATGGGCTTAACTATGAGAACTTATTCATTTTTGTCCCTTTCTCACTCACTCTTTCTTGTTCTTACTCTTGTCTTCCAAACCTTGTCTTTTGTATCATGCTTTAGCTTGCGACCTACATATATCCATTTATATTGCTCGCAATCTTGCTTCACCATAGATTTCTTTGTATTATTCTGGAACATCAAGCGATACATCTCATCTTCTATATCTCTTCTTTATTCTCTTGGCTAGATCTCTCGGTACCTAGAAACTATAGGCTGGATATTATATCATGGACGATGTTGCTATCATTCCTGGATACTGAATCCCTGTGCTTCTAGCTTTCTATCCAAAGTATCGACTATTCATAGCCTTCTGCATTTGAGTATCTCGTACATTGTTCGCCTTTACCTTACTCACCTTAAAATCTCGCATCACATCTTGTATCTCTTTCATAACCTCCCTTCCACATAGGTATTATTCACATCCACAACTTGGGGCTTTATTTTAATACTACAATCCCGTGGGAGTTTCACACTGACTTCTTATGAGGCTGTTACTTTTCTGACTAGCTTTATCGTAGAGCTGTTATAGAATATGGTTGTTGTACTATCTCTCTTGTAATTATGATATTAAGGTTGGTCCTGCAACGTCCTCGACCACGATTTCTATAATTTTCTAGGTCCAATAATCAGACTTTTGATTTACTTAGTTGATGTAACTCTTTAGTTTCCTCTTACTTTTGATCAACCTTCATGTAGGCTTAAGCTATCTTCTGATCTGCGGCTCATTGTATTAGCTAGTACTTTAGTCCTACATGGACGCTATAAAATATCCAAGATATAATCTTCTAACAATTCAATTCTTTGTTTAAACTTATATTGGAGTCTCTCACGGCTGTATGATTGTCAACATATATGTATACTCTGAAATCGCAAGTGCACTTATAACGTAACTAACTCTGGATCATTGATCGAATAGTTCCTTTCGTTCCTTCTCAACTTTCTTTAAATGTAAGCTATTACTTTTCCTAGTCTTCTGCCTCCTTGTTGCGGGAATACTTAGCTTATCTTAGTTCCTACGCATGACGGAATTTTCGTGCAACTCATATGATCTCGAATATTACTTTTGACTTTACTTCCCGTTCACTAGCCACGGTAGGTTCCTCTTTATTATGGAGGACGTACAATGTTGTTGTGAAACTATTGTTATAAGATCATTTCCTCTTTAAGTTACTGTGTTTAGGTTGAATCCTTCTTCCTCATTTCCTCAGCTGGTCTTTCACTGTAGTACTTAGGGAGGACCCTCTGACTCTTGAAAAGGTGCGAGCTTATTACATCGTATACCCAATAAAATTTTTGATGTCCTTCCTCGCCTACAATTATCCGTAGTTACTTACCTCCACTCCTTTGTGCTTGTAGGGTTGCTTCTGAACTGATATTTTTACTGTCTTCTCAATGGCACTATCTTTCATTCCCACAATACTCATACGGTACCTTAAACAACCCCAACTCCTATCTGGATACTTCTTAAGCATTACAATGATGTTACTGCGAGGCTGAGTTCACTATATTGGGTTTTACTATGTTTATCTTACACGATCTGCTGACTCATCTATAACCTCTTGTTTGGACATAACTAGGCTCTTCCTTAATCAACTACCAACTACTCGTTGGCCCATTCTCATATAAATTTTCCACGTAATCTTTCTTGAGTTATTTCCTTTATTTTAAATTACCGCTCACATCGGCTCGTTATCTATTACGAACATTTTGGGCAGGAACCTTTACTTCCTCTTCTTAACGTCGTGTTTGCATAATGTTCTGGAATCATAGCATATATTAGGCTTCGGATAATTTCAATCTCATCCCTTTTCATTTTTTTTCGCATTCTTCTTTTACCATTCCATAATTACTAGAACCACTTAATTCTGGATTAATGCCACATCATTCCATATTCCCCCCTTTTGGGGAGTACTAAGAGGTGGAGCTATGATGACCTACCTATAGATATTTTATCTTTTCATCTTTGGCATCTTTTCACATCATTGATGACCCTTACTCACCTTTCGGTAATCCTTCCATACAAAGGATATCAAAATTCCTTACTCACGAGGGTGACACTTAGTATAACTGGCACATACAATCCCTTAAGCTGAACTTTCCTCACATTGCTTGTTGTAGGGAAGCGTCTTCCTGAATGACCATTCTCTGAATTTCTCACGAATCTTCTTTTGTCGTCCATTCTATTATTGCCGGAACAAAATCTGAAATCCTTATGACGCCGACTATTATCAATCACTCAGTCCCTAATTCATGTTTAGTTTATCTTGTTCAGCAATCCATACTGGTTCTATTACTCCGGGGTCTAACTTTTCCTCTTGGTAATCGCGCTCGTGTTGCGAACTTATTTCTCGAAATGAGGACATGAATGTATGACCTATAATCTTTTGTTGTCCTAAGGCATGTCAGCTCTCGTCTATTCCTTCACATGACTATAGCTTTTATAATATTGCCATATTTTGATCTACTGTTGTCATCCATGTATCACATCTTACTCATAATGCTTCATTAACTCTTTTCTTATTTCCCGCTAAAATTTTTGCCTATCACTTTATTCTGAAAATTTGAACAAGACATTCTTTTGCTTTTAGCTTCCCTTTGCTCCATCCAGTGTCTCTTCAAGTTGCTTAGCGTTCTCTCTTTACTAGGGACGCGAGCCACATTAAGGTAATATTCATCCCTTCAAGGCTTATAGTGCATGTCTTTGTGGTACTCATATCTGGCTGCACTATTTTAGAGTGTACCATCTGGGTGTCTCACAAGGAGATCTACTAGAACTCTTGCAATATCCTTAAGAAATATCAACTAACGCAAACAATCCATTAACCATTTTGACTTATTCTAACCCCAGCCGGATCCTGATGTTCCATCCTTTTCTTAAACTACACCTGTTAGCCCCCATAGGGCATAACTGAGATGGGTACGACCAATTGTACATACCTCTGTTACTGCTGAGGGTAACTCCCAATGCTTATATTTTTCTGTCGGAACTGTAATACTGATAATCTTCATTAACTGGGTGCCTCGTACCCTTCTTCACCTTGCTTCTTTTACTTTTTGAAAGCATTGTCTTTCACCATAAAGGTGGATAAATATTCTTGCTTTAAGGTTCCTTATCAAGAGGCTTACACGTCTTAGTATACACATGATCTGCTGAATACCTCATATTTATCCATCATAAGCATGATACAAAAATTGAGTTCATCAGACTCAACTCTTCCACAACTGCATTCAATCCCTTATCAACTGTCCTTCTGGTGTAGGTATCGTCTCATTAAGAATATAATAGAATTTAGGAATTTGAATTTCTATAATTGTGCTCTACCACACGATCTAGAGTAGAAGAAAGAGTGATATTCCTAAATTCTCTGCAGCCACCTGCTTATAAGTGTGGTGCATGACACACCCATAAACAAGACTCTACCATACACGGCTTGTAAACTCCCTAGGACATAACTGCTATGATACCACTTTTGTCACGACCCAGACCGATGGGCCGCGACGGGCACCCAGTACCTTACTCAACTGAGTACCAACGTAATGTATCTTTCATATCATTCTATCATAGGTAAATGAACATAAAGCATGAGGTAATACAAATTATACATACAAAGTACAACCCTATAAGACCAAAATAACGCTCGTGTACTAAGCATGGGCCGACAAGGCCATACAATCTTTTACATACATGACATCTGTCTACAAGACTCTAAGAATACATAATTTCCATAAAGGTCGGGACAGAGTCCCGCCATACCAAACAATACACGTCTAAATCATACTAACCAAATAAGCAACTCTGAAGCAAATGGAGCGCACCAATATCTTCCGCTAAGCTGATAGCCTACTTGGAGGGCTCTCGACCTGTCTATTGGGACCTGCGGGCATGAAACGCAGCGTCCCCAGGCAAAAGGGATGTCAATATGAATAATGTACCGAGTATGTAAAGCACATAAATAAGTACATAATAGATATGGAAGAAATATAGATTAAATGACTCAACCTGCAAGTCCGGATAACTCTGTAAATCATGAAATACTTATGGTGTTATGCATATGAATGTCATGTCGTGCATAGTTACATGTGTTCATAACATCATCAAGCCTCTGAGGGCATCCCATCATATCATCTCGGCCACTGT
>ML332633.1:0-87933 GCA_005239505.1 Nicotiana paniculata
CTTTCCAGCTTAGACTTCTCAGTCAAACCTATCAATGGCTTTAACCATACATCAGCCTGGCCCATCTTTTTCAAGAGGTTGCCCGCCGCAGGAACCTCTATTGTAACTTGCTTCATCACCCCCTACTGGAAGACCCTACCTCAACAGCAGAAGGCACGGAAGCGGGGGTGGGTGAAGGAGCCACAAACGGAGTAGGTTGAGGAGCAGCAACGGGAGCAAGAACGGCAATAGGAGCAGAGGAAGCAACGGGAGTAATAAACGAAAGTTTCTTAGCAGCAGCAGGAGAGAAAACAACAAGAGGAGCTTCATCAGAGATGGTACCAAAACCCTGTTGGATCAGGTGATCAACAAACTCACGAACAAGAGAGGGAGTTGCATCTTCAGGAGCAAAAAGTTCTGATTCAGGCACAGGAGGATCAACAACGGGTGCAAATTCATCATCAGAGACCACCCTCCTCCTACGTGACCTATGGACCAGCGGACTCTCATCTTCCTCTTCCTCTTCCTCTTCCTCCTCTAAGGCCCTGGACCCACTTTCTTTTCTTTTCGACGAGGAGGAACCAACAATGATCTACTGGGCCTTAGCCAGAGACATCCTTAAAGTGGACACAACCGCAGCAGAAACTCCACGAGCAGAAAACCCTACCAAATAAAATAGGTCAGATAAAGCTCAAAAAGAGAAGAAGTAAAAACAAAAAACTTCACTTACCGTGGGTCTTCACCTTCCAACCAAACCTCAAAGAGAGGTACTTCCATGAACGTTCTTCTAAAGGAGCGATTGACAAGAGTTTTTCTACCCAATCACGGAAACCGGAGACATTCTCGACGGTTCCCATGGTTGCCGCAAAATAAGAAGAAACAGTCATGTTACTGAAAGTTCATCAAAAGTAAAGAAAAGGAAAGTGAGAAAAACTATACTCACGTGCAAAGTTCCACTTCTCAGGGAAGGGGAGATTTTCTTCACCTACTAAACCTGCAGTAGAGACAACAACATACTGGATATACCACCCTCTATCTTTGTCATCATTGGAGTAACTAACACCCTTTTACTCCTAGCCGCAAGAGTAAACATTCCTTGGCAGAACAACATCGGAGAATAGAGGTGAATAAGATGATGAAAAGTAAAGGGTACGGAAGCTAAATTGGCCAAATACCTAAGGCACGCGACTACTCGCCAAATAAGAGGACCGACTTGTCCCAGACAAACTTTAAAGAATTGACAAAACTCGACGATAACAGGGTCGATGAGAGGCTTGAATCCTAATGTGAAGGGATAAGTGTCGACATAAGAATATCTAGTCTTGTAAGAGGTTATTCTTTGGTTATCGTTAGGAACAACAACAGGAAAATCAGGCTTCCAATAACAATCCCGGCATACAAGAAACACTAAGCCCTCTATTATTTGGGTAGGATAAAGGTCAGCACTGTCATGTGATGACATTGAAGAAAGCTGCTCACTCATGGATTGATTATCCTTGGCAAAAGAAAACTCTGCAGGAACAATCTCATCGACTCTGAGCTCACAAAGCGGTTCATTGTGTTCTCTACTCTTTGATGAAGATCTAAAAGCCCTAGCCCTCAAAGAAGATGAAGGAGTGTTAGACCTAGAAGATGGCGGGGGAAAGAATAAGAAGAAGAATCCCTGGAAGGAGTAGAATTTAAGCTCCTAAGCCTACTGCCCCTCCTACTCCGTGTTGGAGCAGAAGAAGGAGTCAGTTCATCTACAATGATGACCTTTTTAGATTGTTGGTTTGAAAAAGACATATTTACGAAGATGAAGAATTTACAAATAAAGAAAGAAGGTTAGAAGTTTTCCGTGAAGGTAAAGAAAGGAAAAGGGGTATTTATACTCAAAGACAACCGTCAAAAAATGGAAAAAATAGTAATGTGAAAGTCATAATTGAAGTTGTCACTTCGAGACTGATGTAGCCGCAAAAAGCCCTATAAGACGCTGTATAATTGCAGAACCAATTCAGGGAAGCCATATGGTACGTGCATTAAATGGAAGTGACAAGCGACGCATACATTCAGAGATGGATGTAATGGAACGAATGAAGCGGCGGCAAAATGTTCTCGCAATAAATGAGTATCCACTTACCAAATATTAATCGATAAATAAATGGTAAGTGAGGGGACTATCTGTATTGGTAAAAATGAGCTTCACACGTGTAATACTTATGATGACTCAGTAATCTATGTGGAGCAATGCCAACATGACAACTGGACGAGACTTTATGAAGAGGTACGAGATAAAGAGGAACGGAACAGCATACCCACGGGGTAATCAGATACGGGAATCTCAACCTAATTGAGAAGGCGAAGAGACACGGTCAGAATGATCAAGACAGAATAAAGGGAAGATTCGGGGATCTTCAATTAATGAGCCAAAACGTTACATAATCTTCACGCAACAGTTATGATTAATCATTGTAACGTTACATTAATGCCATTATTAGCCATTAATGCTCAATCACTGAAAAGAGTAGAGTTTATATTAAGAAATTCCCTATAAAAAGGAGTAAAATATAACTTGTAAGGACACGTTCGAACCACTATTGAAATATACTTACTTTTTACGCATCTTTCTGCTTTCTATTTACGAATTTACTTACAATCATTAGTATATTCTTTGGTTATCAGAAACTCGTATTCTTCTTAAATAGTTTTAACAGAGAATCTAATTCGTTGGTTAAACAACTGCATCACATATTCCATTCTCAAACCAGAAGTGCGAACTCATGAGGAAGAAAACTTATAATGGTAGTGCGATTAAGCAATAACATAAATACTCAGAAAGCGAAAAAGAATAAGAACATAGACATTCCATTCACATAAATAATAAGTGCGAAATTCACTGGATAACATAATTTACCTTACCTAGAAATAACTTCATCCATAAAATCCCCAAATTACATAGACGCAGAGAACTCATCAAAAAATAGCATCTTCATTTAATAATGGTTAATCATCCCACATGGTATTCCTATGAGCCCATTTCCTCCAACTTATGGTCATCATTTTCCCGTTATAGAAGTATTAATAAGGGTAGGATACTAGAATAGTTCTAGTTAGCTACACAATTTTTACATAAGAATAATATATAAGTCACGGAATTGCATTGAATGCTCCATATCTGATCCATACTTGTTTTAATATTTTGCTTGTACAACATTAAAATAGATCAATAAATGCTCATGGCTCTCGTTTATGGATCAATGATGCAACCATGTCTTGAAATAGGCCATATTCAGGAGGTAATTGGGGTTGCTGCTGATAATTATAGACAGAATAATTAATAGGGAGCTGATTTTGATTGGTTGGGTTTGTAAGCATTTGGGCGAAGAGTACATCTTGAGGAATTAATTGTGTGGAGGATAAGAAAGAAGGTGAAAGCATAGCTGCAGCTGCATTTCCACGAAGAGTTGCTGGACAATGATGATTATGTTGGCCTTCGTATGTAGTGATCACGACTGATGGATCTTCATATGATCTTTCCACACGTTTCTTCACACTGCACTTTTGACTTGTGCATCTGTAATAACTCCTACAATTGTATACAAAGAAAGTCTTCTCATTAGATTTATTGCGTGAATTTTAAGTCTATGGGTTCGGGATTTATAATCGTCTTACGTTGATGTGTTTTAAATTATTCATTTATATATATTTAATAATAAAAAAATCAGACAAATATAAGGTTCGAACTTCCGGCAGTCTTGCTCTGCCCTTGAATGAGCTTTTTTTGCTACCCGTACAAATATTTAAAACACAAATTTTACGTTTTGTGCTATGAAGACTTTATTAATAAACAAAAATGAAAAAACCTAAAAACCCGAGATTAAAAAACCCGACTTTTATATTGATTTGGTATTTAGTTTTAATAAACCGATATATTGATTTGGTATGGTAAATAGAAATCCGAACCAACCCGATTTATATACATCTCACTTAGGAGTTTAACTTCGAATTTTTACACTACTATTAGGTCAACAAAAAGATGCCTATAGGTAACCATCTATAAAAGAGGAGTAATAACCTGGAAAATAAGACAGAGATTACCTATTACAATATTTAAAATATACATTAATGGTAAAAAGTTATTTATACAGTCAGTGTATATATAAGTTAAACCCAAAATGTACATCATTAGATCATTTAAGGAAATTAACAAAAAAATAGGTAGCGAAAATTTACGTTTGGGTATTAACAAATTGTTGCACTTTTTTTCATTTATAATATGCATTCTTAGTGCAACTGAAGTAACATTCATAAGTCTGAGAAATGCAAAGACTATATGAATTTGCTTATTTATCAGGTACTCGTTAAGATTATGAATACTAAAGATGAAAACGTAGACCACTTTGAAACAATGAAATAGTACTGATAATTAAGCAATTTTAATTTGAAGAGAACAATAGCTATTGGAGCTTGTAATTAATCCATTTCTAATTTAGAACAATTTGCTGAGAACTAATTTTATTTGATTCTAAAGAGACTATACCTCGGAAAAGGGCTATTCTTTACTGCCTTCTGTCCATATTTTCTCCAACGATAGCCATCTTCAAGATTGTCAATCTCACTCTTAGTCATAAAGGCAAATCGTGGCTCCTTTTGCTTCTTTTCTCCTTTCTTCTTTGCTTTGCTCCTGAAACAATTATTTCGTGCATAAACAAATTTACATCTGAACATCCTAGCTCAATTACCATTATACACGTACAATATTTTCAAATGAGCTAACAGCCTTCAAATTAGAATTTATTAGGGTTTCCCTGAGTATCATAACATAAAAGGGGGGGGAAGGTTTAACTAAGGAAAGGGTACAGTTTATAATTTTAAGTTTCAAATAAGTAGAATAAGCTTGCAACTAGGAAGAAAAGTCTAGCCAGTTAATAATCTAATAAATTAAGACTAGCAATATTCTAGTGGTCAATAACCTAATCTATTAAGGAAGAAACTTCCACGAAAAGATGCGGCTATATTTTATAGTATAGGACCAAAGAAAAAATGACTTACACTTTCTTAGACTTATCATCTCCATCTTCACACTGATCTTTTGCTTGCAAATCTTTCTTGCTTTTTGAAGAATCTTCTTCACCTCCAGCCTCACTAGAAGATGAAGAGATCAATGAATTAGGAGTCAATGGAATTTCAGCACTGTTTTTTCTTGAAGATTCTTGATCTAATGGTGGACAAACAACTTCAGAAGATGAGCAACTCATACCAAGAACATTTGATAAAGAGTTATAGTCCATAGAACCATGTAAACACTCAGTGAGAGTACTCATATAAGATGAAGGATCAAAATCTTGATGAGGGGTTTGTGTATTAGTAGGTATTTGATCATAAATTGAGGGATTTTGATCACCAAAGAAATTAGAAAATGTATTATTTATCCCTCCTGTTCTCATGTAATCATGATAAAAAGGGTTATTATCAGACATGGAGAAAAAAAGGGTTTTATGGGATCTATAACAATTGAATCAAAAAAGATAGTGAGTAAAAAAAGATCTTAATCTTGCTTTATCTTTAGAGAGAGAGGAAAAGAAGGAGGAGAAAATCAAACAACTCTAAGATTCTTGAAGTAAGTCTTCTTAGACTTTGGTTGTGCAATATGAAAGGGGAGCTTTTGATGGTTGAGGTAGCTGCTTTGTACAATAAGTTGGTATTTCTCCTTTTTTGGGAGATGGGAATTGTCTTACTATAGGTTAGAAAGGGAAAAGAGAAAGTGGCTTGTTAGGGAATAAAAATGAATGGTTCTTGCTGAAGAAGAATGGATTTGAGGTACTCAAGAAGCTATATAGGGAGGGGGTAAACAAATGACATTAAAGCCCACTAATACGTGTACTAGACAGAGTATTCAAAGATTACCTTTAGTGGAACACATCATACTTTAATAATATACTTTAATCAAAGGGTATTCCATTTAATTAGGCACAGTTTAATTAATAGGATCACAACTTTTGTCATCACCTGACAATTTGGTATATAGTACACACGTTTTGTCATTTCTTCCGAGTATGAATATGCCTGTGAGATTACGGAAAGTAAGAAAAAACAGTACTATTTCGACATGTGACAACTCTTTTAAATGAGAATTAAAAATGAAAAGTTGATACCTAACGATTTTAAGGTGCGTTAGGATATCTATAGTGCAAATAATTTTTTTGACTAGTCAACGTCGCCAAAGATCGGGTAAGGGCTTAAATTACCTCAAAGAGAAAGTAGTGTTAGGCATTCTTCGAGGTCTACAACTGTGGATCCCGGCCGAACTTAAAACTATGTGCATTATGTAATTAGACTAGGTGATCAAATAAACAAGGAGGATGCAAAAGGTAGAAGAAGTTTATTATAACACATTTGGTTCAAATCTTAAGGACTACACGGATACAACTACAATGCTTAAACGACTAAATCAAGTATATAAAAGGGGGGAGGGTCCTAAGTTTTTTAGTCTAAAGAATCACCCCGTGTAACATAAATAATACTTCACAACTCCTTTTAGATAGGAGTTGCTAATATTATTCAGCGGGCACAGACTATCAGCTCATGCTACCCGATTACTATGATAAAGTTGTTTACCTAAAACGTTCTAGTTTATTTCTAAGTCGTGTCCTATGCATGCACTACTCGTCCCATGCATATGGCCCATGAGGCTTTAGACCTACTATTTGGGTGGTTCTAGACTTCACTTAGGTTGCTCAAAGATTATAAATCTAAGCGACATTCAAAACACGTAGGACTGCACATAAAGACAAATAAATGGCTCAAGTTGGCCTCCACATGTAAGCAATAAATACACGCGAGCAGGTTCATTTTACAGGCAATATTAAGACGTGTTGAAATCTTTAAGTACTATAGGCATGATTTCTATGTAATTTTGAATTCCAATAATAGGAGGCAGTGCTAATAATTTCTGGACTAGCGTATAGGCAAATTAGAGCGTTACAAGCCCTATAGACATGATTTCTATCATTTTGTAATAAGGTAGTGAAAACAGTCCCAGAATACTGAATTACCAACGCTGATTTTATGGATATATGTCTTAAGGAGGTGACAGTATCCTATAGGCAGGATTTCTATCAATTGATGAAATTTATTTTTTAACACTTTATTCCTATAGACAGGTCACCTAGGTGGGGCATGTGTAATGAAACAACGACAATAATCGATTAAAAGATGAGAATCCTATATTCATGATTTCTAGATAGGCAGTACACTTAAAAGCAATAGAGGCGATTGGTTGATTGATTAGTTGGATCCTTATAGATATGACATATAGGCTAGCCAAGCACATTCTATTGCATCTTATAGGCATGTTGTCTAAACGTGCGCAATGAGAAATAAGTACAATGGATGCTTAAACTAACATGCTTTGAGTGGTGAACAAGTATTAGACAAGTTAAGTGAAGTGTGTGATTTCCTATAGGCATGATTTCTACGAGAGTGTTACATACCAAATAAAATAACAAGGCATGCTGAACGAAATAACAAACATAACCCATAGACCCTATAGGCAGGTTCTCTAACCTTTCAATGCAAATATTAGAATATACATGTTTCATCAATTTCACTAGTACCCCAATTGTTTGTTTACAAATTATTACAGGCCCAAGAATGAAATAATACTAACTAAAAAATGACAAAACATGGGCTAAAACGAATACAAGCCCACTAAATTATAATTACAGGCCCAACACAAAAGTAAACCAGGGATATTTTAGGCTTTCAATATTCTTACTCTCCGAACAAACAACAGGCTCAAGCCACAAGCTTACAAGTCAATTGGAGTGCACCTGAATCCAGTGCCCCAGGTCCAACAAACACATAGCCCATTTGCAGGCCCGATGAATAACTTACTTGCCCAAGCGAATGCTAAATTGAGATATGCAAGTGACACAATACTCATAAAAAATAACCTAAGCACTTAGTTTTTAAAAATATTTAACCATCAATAGTTTTAGCCAAGACGTATAAAGAGAATCATAAAAAATGGAAAACCACACAAGACACATATAAGGCAAGCTTATATTTTGTAATTACAGAAACAGAGTTTGATAGTGATGGGATTGACCATCATAGGACAGTATACCATTTCAATGAGTTTCAAAGTAAAACATGAACCAGAAACAACCTAAAGACCTTTAGATAATAATTTAACAAAATCATGAACATGAAGCAGGTAGAGTGCAGTCTCTACAGGAAGGTTTAACATGAGAATCTTATGAGAATGTGGTAGCAAACAACATAAGAACATGCTAGTGGGCACAATTTGGCAAACATATCATTTAGTTGATTACGAAACTTAACATGATGGACATTAACTAGAGCACAAAGATTCTAAAGAACTCACGTGTCGATTATAGGATAACAGGACAAGCAAACATTAGGATTCACGTCAGTCAACCCCACATGAAATAAGAACAAAACCTTGGATTAATCCTAGAATCACATGCTAAGAGTGCAGGATTGACATGTCAAGGAACACAATTATCAGAGTTATAAAATATGCTTGGCTAGAAATCAAGACAATGTTATAACGGGAGAGTTCAAGGATCATGAAGCTAAAGATTACACATGAAGGACCTAGCAGGAAAAGCTTCATTAAAGCAGACTACGGGCAAGCAGTTTCTACAAAAGTCATAGAAATTCAAGGCATGAACGTGAACTCACAATAGGTAAAAGAGAAGACAATCAAGGCTAACATGAGCATGACCAATCAGACAGAACCTAAGAAGGCCAGAAACCATTTGAATCAATTTTACAGAGTGAAGGTATGCTACACATGTTGGAACCAATCATGTTTGATACTAGAGAACATGGAACTGCAGAATATTCATTGAGATAATAGAATTACAGAAAGCATACAACAATACAATGCTGGGAATTCTCAAATAACAAAGACTCTTAAGGCATGATTGTCTAAAGTTCAAATAGTGTTGGCACGCAGAATACACATATATGAACAAATAGAGGAGTAATAATTAAGGCTGCAGAGAGTCAAGAATGCTAACCAATTGCTAAGATAAACGAGCAAAAGAGTGACGAACTTAGAATACCAGTAGTGATTCAGTAGCAGTAATTGAAAGAGGACAATGGAACCCCAAATCCTCCGATGCTTCAGATTTCATAAGAGTCTTGAGAAGGGCTCCGAGTAGTGCTTGCACCGGAGGAGGTCGTTTAATGGTATTAGGACTTAGCTTTCAGCCGCCCAAGAATTCAACAGTTTCAGAAAATATTCGAGTGTAACGGAGTGAGTGAATGAGTGAAAGAGGAAAATAGTGAGAGTAATAGCAATAATGAGGTCTATTAAAGGGGATTAGA
This sequence comes from Nicotiana paniculata, assembly GCA_005239505.1. NCBI lineage: Eukaryota > Viridiplantae > Streptophyta > Magnoliopsida > Solanales > Solanaceae > Nicotiana > Nicotiana paniculata. The sequence goes on from ML332633.1 coordinate 9,319, forward strand.
GGATGGGTTTATACAGTAGTAGAAATTGAACAAGTAAACATGAAAAACAATTATACAAACACAAATAAGGAAAGAAAATCATCAAGTTTAAGCATGAGCAAGGAAAGCCACATGCATAGCCTATTTCGTCAAAATAGGTAAAAATCGGACAAACTCTAACAAATGGTAAAAATTAGCCAAGAATCTTGGTGAATCGAACCCATACGACCTTGTTGACAGTCAATACAGACAGATTTTTATCTGAATCTTGTAGGTTAGGACGATTGCACTCGATTCAAAAAGGTTATACTTGCCAAAATCGGGCAAGTACTAAGTAATACCACGAACGTATGAATGGTAATGAGATAGTACAAATAAGAAACCGTGAAAGAATTTCATGATTTAACAGGGTTTTGAGGGGATTTGGAGGAGGCGTCTAGGCTTTCTGAAGAAAAGGGGATAGTGTTTAAAGGCGGCTGGAGTGTGGGAATGGGATTAGGGTTTAGTGTGAGGGGATATTAGGAAGGGTAGGGATTTATTATGGGTCGTTGATCATTTGAGATCAACGGCCAGGATCGAAAAGGAAATGGGGTGGGTCGTTTGAACGAGTACCGACCGGGTTAATTAAAAGGGTTATTTGGTTTGGGCTGAGGAATTGAGTTTTAGAGGTTTTGGACGCCTAGGCCATTAAATTGGCCCAGAATTGGCTCAAAATTAGGCTACAAATTAAAAACATGAAACAATTATAAAAACTATTTAAAAGAAGTAATTATCAAATAGTAAAAGTATTATTTATGGAGTAAGATGATTTAAAAATAATTGTTTAACATTAAAAATATAAAAATGCTATTTTGAGCACAAATAATATAATAAAATGTGATTATGCACAACATATAGGCTATTACTGCAAAATTGTGTAAAATAGCTTTGAAATGCAAATATAATTATATAAAACAAAGTAAATATTCTAAAACATATATGTGGATGCAAATAATAAACTTGAATTATTAAGTCACCACAAAATAATTTAGAGGATAATCAGTAAATAATCAAGTAGTTTAAATGCAAAGAAATTAATTTTAAAGTTTTAAAAATTATTAAAAAAATTATAGAAAATACGTGTATAAATCTTGTAAATTAAGTAATGATGAAAAATAATATTTTGAGATTATATATAATTATTTAAAAAAATATAAGAACAAAATTGGATATCAACACTGTCATAAACAATTGAATGGAACAAAATTAGACTAAAAATATCCATTTGCAAATAGAGGTTCAGGCTCCAAGGGGATCAATGCAAGTACATGTATTAATTAGCTGTATTGCGTTTTCAATTCTGTCGAATTATTGCGTGTTCTATATATTCCATTATGCATTGTCATTATTAATATTGTAAAAAATAGGGTATCAGTTCAGCTATAGAGTACGTAGTAGATCCTATGGTACAACTTGCAGTAGTGGTATTTAATAAATCTGAGTAAATTAGTCTGTCAGTGAGCACACGTCAATTTATAAGTGAGTTTTAAATTAGGATTTAACTCTAATGGGATTTGTCACGAGAATTTCCCTTGTGAACCGCTTATAATCTCCACTATAAATATCCTGTTTTCATTGGGGAAGGAAGTTAATCCAGATATTCATACGCTAGTCCAAAATTATTGGGGGTTTGTCCTAATTTTCTTATCATATTTGATTTTTTTTTAAGAAAAGAACAATATATTTATCATAATTGAGTTTTCTTTTTTATAGAAGAAAATTATAATTCTTCAATGATTGGCTAGTCCTTTTCTTGTAGAAAATATTTGGACTTCGATAAATTGAGGATCATTATTTCTGATTCAGTAGCATCCACAATGTAGTCATATTGAGTTTGAGAGTCGTGTTTAGAGGGAGAACTTTACGGTACAAGTATAGTGTGTCACTTTTGTTTTTCCTCTTTGTGAGTTGTTCTCTCAATATTTAATATTCTATTTTCTATAGTGGATTGTTCATCCTCCATCATGGACGTAGGTCAATTGACCGAACCACGTTAAATGTTTGTGTCTCTTTTGGTTGATTTCTTTTTTGTTGTTGGATTTATCGTCGTTTAAGATTTGCTTTACTACCTTCCGCATGACACCTGATTATTTTCGGTCCTAACAAGTGGTACCATAGCGAGATTCAAGACAGGTTCATCTTGACGATAATCATGATTTTTGTTTTAGAAATTTGACCGGAGTGCTGCTTTCGCTGAGATAAACTTTGTAGTGGAAATTTTGAGATGCGAACCTGTTGATGGCTATGTGAAGAAAGTGGATCATATTTATTTTGTCTGAAAATTCAGACCAAGCGAAAAACAATGAGCTAATTACTAAATAGAAAATATACAATAAAGAGAGAAAATCAAAGTGTATATATGCTCGTGGCTATTCCGCTGCCATCAACTACTGGATCACATGAACCATGAATTTTTGGAGTGAACATTAAGAAAGTGTTTCTAAGACTACAATTCTGTTGTGTGTGTATATACATGTATTATATAAAATGACGAAACAATTCTGGGCAAATGTTTTGCCTTCTGATTCAATAGCAGTATGTATTAGCATTATAGAAAATAATTAACATATTAGTTTCAGAAAGTTTAAGCCTCTATAATTGCAACAAAAAAAAATAAAATTCTCTTAATACACTATTTGTACGTGCAAAGACAAAAAGTTTCTCCTTTAACAACATTCCCAGAATGTTCTTAAATTCTAACTATAAAAACAATGATATATTTCATATTTTATATTATTTTAGATAATTATATTTTTTTTAGAAGTTTAAGAAACACTTCCCAAAGTTACACCAGGAATAAATACTTGTTTTTTTTTGTTTTGTTTTGGGACAGAGGAAGTATGGAGTGTATTGTATAGAGTATACAATTATATCTACAGTTGTGGTGTAGGATGAATATGATTATTCCATCTTTTGAATATAGAAAAATAAAAATAAAATTTAAAAAATCTTGCTTGCAAGTTTTCCCTTAATGGTGCTTACGGGGTACAAAGTCAAATTAATCGGGCCTCTAATACAAATACTCACTTCATTTTAATTTATGTGAAACCATTTGACTAGACACAAAATTAAGAAAAGAGAGAAATTTTTTAAACTTGTATAAAATGAGGCACATATATTTTGTGTGGCTATAAATCATTGTATGACTGTAAAGAAATACTCCCTCCGGTTCACAATAAGCGACGAATTTATTTTTTTATTTTGGTCCAAAATAAATGTCCATTTATATAATCAAGAAAAAATTCAATTTGTTTTTCCAAAATTACTTTTATGTACGTATCCCGAAAAGATCTTTTACTCCTCACATTAACTATGCTGCAGCATTTAATTAAGGGTAGTTTAGTCACACTAACTATTTTTGTTTAAAATTTTATATTTCCTTAATATGTGTGTCCAAAGTAAATTTGACATTTATTATGGACAGGAAAAAGTAAAAAAATAATTATTATTTTTGGCACGGATTAAAAATAAAATCGATTCATATAAATTGAAGGAATTGAGAATAAGACATTGGGCGAAAAACCAAAAAAAGAAAGATTAAGTATATAATCCGAAGAGCTTTATTGAATTGAAGGAGCGAAAGTGTAAATCAAGTGAATGCAGACGTGGAAGTGGTGGTCAAACTCAAACGCCTCCGTGATTACGGACTGTTTGGTGGAAACTGATCGATCTATTTCCTAACAGAAACGGACAATGGATGGGCTCACACGTGCCAAACAATAAGCACCGCCATTTGACCGTACAAGACAAACCCACTTGGCACGTGGAGAAATTTTGGTTGCACGCTTCATGTCGAATTTTGTTTTATTTACCTACAACTGATTTCACTTATTTTCACATCAAACGCATTAGCTAATTCTAATTAGGAGATAAATTGAAAAAAATATACATATTAATTCATTATATGATTAAATGATAATTTATATGGACAAATATACAGTTTTGTCAATTTAATGTAAACACCAACTAAATTATTTTTTTCTCCCTTATCTCCTGCTGGTAGAGGCGTAACTCCCGGACTTTGCGGCGTGCTTCCATGCTGTTAATACAAATATTTTATTTGAAAATACAACTTCTCTTCCTTAATACTCCTAGATTAGATGTTGTTCACTTATTTCAGCTTAATAATTATTTGAAAAATAACTTCTTTTCCTTATTTCAGTTGTAGTCATAACATTGACCACCTACTATTATAATTGGATGGATAAAATTACTATGTCCTTTCGAGTTTGAGTTTTGAAAATAAAAGAAATAATGATAAAAAATAATTTTTTTTCTATAATGTGTCTTTCACGGTGCAAATTTGAATTAGTTGGCTCAGTATAAATTTTAGATACCATGATTTATACAAATAAGGTAGCCATAACCGCTAGTATGAAACACGCATAACCACTTTAAAGTTTATGATAATTGGTACACCATAAATATTTTCTTCAAATGTAACTGATTATCAACTAGCGTAGAAATAAATTGGGTTCCATTAAGTTTTGTCAAAATCATATGGCTAATTAATCTACAGAGTACTAAGTATTAGAGTGTCAACAATATTTAAGATTTTAATTTCTTCGATCAACCATATTGAATTAGGAAACTATCTTTCTTGTTTCTACTTACTCAATATAAATACAGAGTACTAAGTTTCTTGTTTAATTACATTTAGAACAAACAAAAAAGAAAGAATATTGAAGAATTATTAAATTCAGTTAACCTTGAAAGTAGAGCTTTCTCTTTCTAGAATGAAACTTCTTCTCAGCCGTTGCTGAACATGACGAGGAAATCAAAGACCGGAGGGGGAGGGCAGCACATGCAAGGAACAAATTTGAGTAAAACGAATGGAACAAGAGGAATTCCACAATCAGCGGATTCAAAGAAATCTCGAAGTATCAATGTCCTGCAAGGGATATCACCAATGGATCTTAGTCAATCAACCATCGATGGAGAGGAATTAGGGATCCGATCGACAATGAATAGAAATGGAGAAATGAAGCAGGGAGAGGGGCGCAAATTATGGGCAGACATGGTTGAGGATGAGGAGAAGACAACAGAGAAAGAGGAAAATATAGAGGTATGTCCTAAATCATGGAGTAAAGTAGTTGAAACTCCAATTGCAGAAGGGTTAGACCTTACACCTCAAGCACAGGACAATCTGAATGCGAAAATCCCTATGGAGGATATCAAGGAGGAAATTGAGTATTGGAACTCGACAGTAGTGTCTTTTCTGTTGGGCTCCAATCCACCACAAGCGGTTATGACCGGGTACTTTCAAAGGATATGGGGATCACTGGGAATAGACAAAGTATCACAAATCAATCGAGGTGTGTTCATGGTTAAATTCCATAGTATTGAGAGCAGAATTTAGGTGATTGAGGACGGAGTCCAGATGTTCGACAGAAAGCCAGTAGTGGTGAAACCTTGGAACCCAGACATGGACATGAAAAATGAGTGAGTTGAGCTAATCCATATGTGGATTAGGTTCAATGGGTTGGATATCAAATATTCGGGACAAACTGCACTCACAAAATTGGCAGGACTAGTTAGTAAGCCACTGAAAGCAGATCGAGCAACCACGCAGAAGGAAAGACTAACGTATGCCCGAGTTCTAATTAAGGTAAAACCTCATCAGAAAGACCCAAACACCATCATGTTTGAGGATGACGAGGCAGAATTGTTGAGCATGAGGTTTTCTATGAATAGAAACCTACACTATGTGACAAATCAAATGAATGAGTGTAGGAAATTCAGTAAAGAAGAAATAAAGAAACTAGTAAGAAAACAAGTGCAGAAGGATCCAAATGAAACACAAATGCAGATCAGGGGAAAAGAAGATTGCAAACCTACAGCATGAAGAGGGACAGGGTCAAAAACAACAAACAGTAGGACAAAGAAGTAATGGAAGTACGGGAAATGGGAGTCACTAAGCAACTACCTCTAGTGTATGGAATGGTCTAAGTAGGGGAAGAACAAGGGATGGAATACAAAAAGGAATTACTATCAAAACAGGGAATTCATTTGCAACACTGGGGGAGCACCAACAGGAGAATACAGAAACAACAAGAGGAAGTATGGTGGGGGAAATAGTAGCAAAGGGAAAGGGTGTGAGATGGCCCTAGAAAAGGGGCAGGATGGGGGCAACCCCATTTCAAATGGATAGAATTGGATTCTGGAATACCAAGGGACTGAATAAGCCACATAAAAGGAGGAAATGAACCTGTTTATGAACAATCAAAGAGTAGGTTTATTTGGTCTCCTAGAAACAAAGATTAAGAAAGCTAAAGCACAACAAATTGCTCTTAATCTATGCAATGGGTGGCCCTTCACTACGAATTTAGTAAAACATCCAGGAGGAAAAATATGGGCTGTATGGAAACCAACAATATATGAGGTAAATATAACAATGATAACTAAGAAATTAATACATTTCATGGTTCAACATAGAGGGACAAGTAATCAATTTAATGTCACAATAGTATATGGTTTTAATAATAATCAGAGTATGAGGAGGCAATTATGGGAAGACATCAAAAGCATACATCAAATGTTGAATGGTCCTTAAGAAATAATGAGGAATTTCAATAGCATTCTGAGCACAAAGGAAAGAATGGGGAGTTCATTCACCATTGTAAAAATTAGAGAATTTAAAAAGTGTATGGAGGAATGTTCGATGCAAAACATGAGGTCCTCAGGAGCATACTATACATGGAGTAACAAACAACCAGGAGACAGTAGATTAATGAACATAATAGATATAGTTGTTGTCAATTATAAATGGATGACAAAAATGCATGCATCGGAAGTTCATTATATGCAACCAGGATTGTATGATCATTCCCCGGGCATTATCAACTGGGAGGGGGATGGACAATAGGTGAGAAGAAGCTTCAAATACTTCAATATATAGAGCATGGCCTAGGATTTTGAAGCAAGAATAAAATAAGGACGAAGGACAAATAATTAAAGGACACAAATGTACAAGCTGGTGGGGAAACTACATGGAATCAAAAGTACTCTTCAGAGAATCAACAAGGAAAGGCTCAGTTGTAACACCCCGTAAATTTGGCTTAGGTATGAATGATTTAAAGGAGTAGTAAGGTTATATTTTGAACATATGAATTCCTATTGGTATGATTATGGGTGAAAATAGTTATTTCAAAATCAAGATGGAAAGTGAGGTGCATAAGATTCGACAAAATCGACTAAGTTTGCAGAAGATCAGTCTTCCAGCAGTGTTTAATTAAACTATGTAAGGAATTTTGGAAAATACAAAGCATGAAATTTGTAGGCCTTTGAAATATATTTTCAACGATATATTATAGAGCCCAAACGGATCTCTTTTAAAAAATTTATGCCCATTTCACAGAACAGTACGCAATATGCGCGCCCAGCAGCACGACCGCGCTAATGCGGCAATGTTCTGGCCATTTAGCGCGGTAAGGTGCACGGTTGGGGCCTCCAGGTGCGTGGGGGCGCTCGTGAGGGTCTTAAAGCCCTACTTCATCCCCCACATCCCCAAAACATAAAAACTTGCTCTAGAAAGGAAAGCTCTCAAAAACCTAACTCCTTAAGGGTCCCTCCACCACCCAAGGTAAGTTCTAATGGTGATTCTAAGTTAATTTTAATTTCCTAACATCTTATTAACATGGGTAAACCCTCCATATCATTATATATTCGATTGGGACATCATTGTTGAGAGAAGGAACCCTAGAACTCGAATTTAAGGGGTTTGAACTTCAAGGAGGTAATGTCTTCACCCTCAAATTGATTCTAGCATTAGTTTAATAATTATAGACCCTAGTTCATGATATTTGAGTTGATGGGTTTAATAGAAAAGCATGAATGGTTATAGGTTTGGTGTATTGATTGTTGATTATTGGTTAAGGGTATTGTTTACCTTATGGGTGATAAAGGATAATGTTGATTATGACCATTTGAGACTTTAGAATTTATCTGGAAGCAAGAGAATGGGTTATTGGGTGTAGAGACACCATTAATAAGGACTATGAATCTTTATGCCACCAAGTGTTTGATAAAATTTCTAAGTGACCAAAACATGATTGTTATTGCTAATTTGGAATTACTTTGACTTTTATTGATACAGATTAAAGTTGAAAGAGTTGGCGAATGTTGTATTATGCTCAGGAGAAGGAAGTTAAGGTATGTGAGGATAACTCTCTATATTTGGGAATGTTATTAATTCTCCCTACAGTACGTTTTTTTACGACGTTACTAATTGCCTCAGAAATATAGTTAAGCCTAGTTCCTTGAATAGTTGCAGAACTTCTATTTTCTAGCTTCGTAACTCGTTCATGACTTTCATTCTGAACGTTATGAAATCAGTGCGTAATCAATATAGACTTGGGTTTGATACCCACGAGTCTCAGTCTATATTACTTAGCATGTCATAAACAGTCAAAGTTTCAATTTTCATAATCAGTTCATGAAAACATGTCTCAGTCTAGCTCTATTCAGTATTCAAGTATCATGTAACTCAGTATGGTTCAGTATTTCAGCATCATGTATTTCAGTATCATGTATTTTAGTATGATTCTCAGTTCTTGAATGTTGAACACCTATATTTGGGTCTGAGGCCGCAGTTTATGCTTTATGCATGTTTGGGCCTGAGGCTGCAGTTTATGCTTTATGCATTTTGGACCTGAGGTCGCAGTTATGTATATGTATACTTGGGCCCGAGGTCACAGTTTGTGCGCGCGCGCGCACACACACACACACACACACACACACACACATATATATATATATATATATATATATATATATATTGGGCCTGAGGCCACAGTTTAATATTCAGATAAACAGGTTGTTGATCATTCAGAAGAGGGAGTATTCATATCCTTACTTCCTTTCAGTTCAATTATTAGTTACCATATCAGTTATCAGTTATCAGTTATTAGTTATCATTTTGATTTATCAGTTATCATTTCAGTGATCAATTATCAATTCTCAGTTATCAGCTTAGTTTCAGTTTCAACATTTATAATTCTTTCTTTCAGTTCCTTTACATACCAGTGCAATTCAAATGTACTGACGCCTCTTTTTGCCCAGGGCCTGCATATCACGATGCAGGTAATGTTTTACTGGCTGACGATTCAGAGTGCTAGGTTTCCCTCACCAGCTATTTGGTGATCCCCAGTTCGTTCGGGGAATTATCATTACCTTACAGTCTTTAGTAATTTTCAGACAGTTAGTATTTTCAGTATTTCATTAGAGGCTTCATAGACTAGAGTAATAGTTAGACAGAGTCGCATGCTTTTCATATTAAGCCATACTGGCTATAAATATGTTTCAGAATTGTATTAGTATTTCCGCACTTTGATTTATATCGTCCAGACTTTCAGTATATCAACATGTGTTAGTTTATCTTCCGCAATCAGTATGTTATGATATCACATGTTGATTCAGCCACCTAGTTGGTTCGCTCGATCACATGAAGTCAGGCACCACGTGCCGTGTTACGTCCAGGCCCAGGTTCGGGGCGTGACAAAGCTTGGTATCAGAGCACTAGGTTCAAGAGTCCTAGGGAGTCTATGAAGCCGTGTCCAGTGGAGTTTCCTTTATATGTGTGTGTCGGCCACTCATATAAATGGTTAACTACCAAGACATCCAGGATTGTCTCATTTCTTTCTACTCTAGATCGTGCCATGAAGCTTATAGCAATAGGTAACCTTCTATTCCTATCGAATTCCAGACATATCGAATACCTAAGCGACTGGCAAGAAAAACCCAAGCTTCTAGAGATGTTTATTTCCCATTGGGGTATAATTATGGAGTACATGTTAGTAACAAATGAGACATGAGATGAATCTAAAAGTGGGATACAATGGGTAGTAGTACAGATTAGAGCATAACCTTATCAGAAAGTACAAAAGTAGTTATCATGTTCTATGGTCATCAGTTTACCTCAATTACCAGTTATACAATCTTTCAGTTAGCAAGTTTATGGTTATTCAGGATGCCAATTATCAGTTATTCAGTTACCAGATCTCTAATTTTCAGTGTATCAAAATTCTAGTGACTGGTGAGTATACAATGATACCTATGGGTGCTAAAAGAAAATGTGAGTGACAGTGGTTATAGCGAAATCTTCACATATTTTAGGTCNAGTCTTCCAGCAGTGTTTAATTAAACTATGTAAGGAATTTTGGAAAATACAAAGCATGAAATTTGTAGGCCTTTGAAATATATTTTCAACGATATATTATAGAGCCCAAACGGATCTCTTTTAAAAAATTTATGCCCATTTCACAGAACAGTACGCAATATGCGCGCCCAGCAGCACGACCGCGCTAATGCGGCAATGTTCTGGCCATTTAGCGCGGTAAGGTGCACGGTTGGGGCCTCCAGGTGCGTGGGGGCGCTCGTGAGGGTCTTAAAGCCCTACTTCATCCCCCACATCCCCAAAACATAAAAACTTGCTCTAGAAAGGAAAGCTCTCAAAAACCTAACTCCTTNAAGGAATAAGTTTGTGTATGGTGATCATATGTGTTTTACCTCAGAGAACATTTCTTTTAATTCTTGGAAATGGAGCCACATATAGGATGATGATAGTTCAGATGTCAAACCCTAACATTGGTCACTATAGTTTTAAACATAAAAGAGCCTAAGGGTAAAATACCTAGGAGTCAGAAACGTTTGTTATTACCAAAGATTTAATCTCGTACAACTTATGTATATGACTAAGAAGACATGATGTACGAAATGAGAACCAAGAGCAACCGATATTGAATTTCAGGGAAAGATTTTAAGTTGTTTAGATTTATTCAAATCAGAATTAGAAAGTACCACATTAGTGAAATACTGTAAGAAGCCGCTATTTCTATGAGATAAAAGATAAGACAACCCCCCTTAGATAATGTGACTAAGTATTTACTCCAGATGTTTATAGACGGAAATGATTTTGAAGTGTATACAAAATTTGGGGTTAGATATTCCAATTTCGTTTAAGACAGATAAACTTTCTCTAAGTGTGATCTATGTACATAATTCAAAAAAGAATGGATAAGTATGCGACCGTAGAACAGGGTCGGATGGTGAGGAAAGTTAGAAATAACCTTATGCTTCACTTTAGTTAATCAAAGTAGAACATGAACACATGACTCTAGTAGGTAGTTAGTGAAAGAATAGTTAGTATGTTTGAGTATATACAATGAATTAGAACTTTCAACAGAGCTAGTAGAGGTACAATTTGATTTACTTGGTAAAGATAACAATAGTGAGTGGGTAACAGTTTGAAACACCGAACGCATGTTAGAACTCGAAAAGTTTAAGTTAAACCCGAAGTACAGTGATAGTGGGAAAAACAATCAGCTAGCAATAAGAGAGCTAACTATAGAAGAATAGCCTTTAAGAATTATTGAAATGGGATTTCTCCAAGATTGACAGTGTCAGCAGAGTTAAATTATTAAGATTGTGTATGATAGTTGTGAATACATTAGCTTTCCATTAAGTGAATAATTGAGTTTTTCCTAGTAAGGAGGATTGCTCAGAAGTAAGTTGAAAGATGAGTCGTCATTGACATAAGAAAAGGTGTTCAAATCCCAACAAAAGAGAATGATCCGCAAGTACAAGACCTTAACCTTTGTTCTAAGGGGGAGATGTGAAAATCATCAGTATGTCCAGTTAGAGATCTGAAACCCACATAGTTAGTATGGGGCATAAAACTATAAAATCATGCCCAGTTATGTGTCAGGAGGGTAGTGCCATTGCACGAGACTCTAATATTCCGAGTAGTGGTTAGATACTTATCTCACAATAATTCTATAAGTGTTTTCAGGAAGTGCTTAAGAAGATAATCAAGTTTAGGAAGTATAACTTATCATTGAGGTAGACAAGAGAACTCTGGTGAAAGAAATTCACCGCTTAGCCCAGCTAGGAGTTCAATTTGCGTACTCCAAGGATAGTAGAGTTGTTGTCTAGAATATGACTTGTCCCCCCTTAGTAGCCAAAGAGAAGGAGAAACAATTTGATGATCCCTATGTGTTGTAATTGAAAGAGGAGATTCACAAGTATAAGACGATGGCTTTTGAATAAGGGGAAATGATGGTACTTTGAGGTACCAAGAAAAATTGTGTGTTCCAGACATAGATGGACTTGAAGAGGGAAGATCATGTTAGAAGTTCTTTCAAAAATTATTAGGCACAAGTTTTTCATCCTCAGAAAGATGGCCAGGCAGAGCGCATTATTTAAATAGTTGAGGATATGTCCTTGATGTTAAAACTAATTGGGATGATCACTTACCTCTCATTGACCTTGCTAATAGTAACACCTACCATTCTAGTACCAAGATGGTACCGTGCGAGACTTTGTATGGGCGAAAGTGTAGATCGCCAATTGGTTGGTTCAAAGTTGGTGAAGCAGAGTTGTTGGGACCAAATTTGGTCTGTCAGACTATAGAGAAAGTTAAGTTTATTCAAGAGCGTTTGAAGACGACTCAGAGTCGCCAAAAGTACTCTTTGGACGTGCGGCATAGAGACCTAGAGTTTCAAGTTGGTGATTTGGTGTTTCTGAAAGTTTCGCCTATGAAAGGCGTTATGAGATTTGGGAAGAAAGGGAATAATAGTCCTTGATATATTGGGCCATATAGAATTTTGCGAATGATCGGTCAATTATCTTATGAGTTGGAGTTGCTATCAGAGTTAACGATAGTACAACCAGTATTTCACGTGTCATGTTATAACATTCAAGTTTCCAGTACTCATGTCAGTTCAGTACTCAGGTACTCATGGCAGTTCAATACTCAGCTACTCATGTCAGTCTAATGCTTAGATATTCATGCCATCTTATTACTCTGATATTGATGTTATTTCAATATTCAAATATTCGTGCCAGTCTACTATTCATATATCCATGTCAGTTCAGTATTCATGTATCCATGGCAGACCAATATTCAGTCAATGCAGTAGTCATTCAGTTTAGTATCTCAACAGCTCAGTAGTCATGTATTCATTCAGTCTAGCATGCAAGTGTTTATGAAAGTTCATGTTTCCACCAGACCCGTTTAAGGTCCGGAGTTAGTAGAAGTTACAATCAGGACAATCATTCGAGGACGAATAATCCCCAAGGGGGAGATAATATAACACCCCATAAATTTGACTTAGGTATGAATGAGTTAAAGGAGTAGTAAGGTTATATTTTGAACATATGAAGTCCTATCGGGATGATTATGGGTGAAAATAGTAGTTTCAAAATCAAGATGGAAATTGAGGTGCATAAGATTTGACAAAATCGACTAACTTTGCAGAAGATCAGTCTTCCAGCAGTGTTTAGTGAAACTATGTAAGGAAATTTGGAAAACCCAAAGCATAAAAGTTGTAGGCCTTTGAAATAGCTTTCCAACAATATATATTATGGAGCCCTAACAGATATATGTGCAAAACTTTATGCCCGTTTCACATAATAGTACGAAATATGCACGCCTAGTAGCGCGCCCAGTAGCGCGGCCGTGCTAATGCAGCAGTGTTATGGCCATTTAACACGGTCAGGTGCGCGATTGGGGCCTCCAGGTGCGCAGGGGAGCTCGTGAGGGGTCATTTTTAAAGCCCTACTTCGTCCCCCACATCCCCAAAACATAAAAACTTGCTCTAGAAAGGAAAGCTCTCCAAAACCTAACTCCTTAAGGGTCCCTCCACCACCCAAGGTGAGTTCTAATGGTGATTCTAAGTTAATTTTAATTTCCCAACATCTTATTAACATGGGTAAACCCTCAATATCATTAGATATTCGATTGGGATGTCATTGTTGAGAGAAGGAACCCTAGAACTCAAATTCAAGGGGATTGAACTTCAAGGAGGTAATGTCTTCACCCTAAAATTGATTCTAGTATTAGTTTAATAATTATAGACCCTAGTTCATGAGATTTGAGTTGATGGGTTTGATAGAAAAACATGAATGGTTATAGGTTTGGTGTATTGATTGTTGATTATTTGTTAAAGGTATTGTTTACCTTATGGGTGATAAAGGATAATGTTGATTATAACCATTTGAGACTTTAGAATTTATCTAGGAGCAAGAGAATGGGTTATTGGGTGTAGAGACACCATTAATAAGGACTATGAAGCTTTATGCCACCAATTGTTTGATAAAATGCCTAAGTGACCAAAACATGACTGTTGGTGCTAATTTGGAATCACTTTGACTTGTATTGATATATATTAAAGTTTAAGGATTGGCGAATGTTGTATTATTCTCAAGAGCAGGAAGTTAAGGTATGTGAGGATAACTCTCTATGTTTGGGAATGTTATTAATTCTCCCTACAATATGTTTCTTTTACGACGTTACTAATTGCCTCAGAAATATAGTTAAGCCTAGTTCCTTGAATAGTTGCAGAACTTCTATTTTCTAGCTTCGTAACTCGTTCATGACTTTCATTCTGAACGTTGTGAAATCAGTGTGTAGTCAATATAGATTTGGGTTTGATGCCCACGAGTCTTAGTCTAGATTACTCAGCATGTCATAAACAGTCGAAGTTTCAATTTTCATAATTAGTTAATGAACACATGTCTCAGTCAAGCTCTATTCAGTATTCAAGTATCATGTAACTCAGTATGGTTCAGTATTTCAGGATCATGTATTTCAGTATCATGTATTTCAGTATGATTCTCAGTTCCTGAATGTTGAACACCTATATTTGGGCCTGAGGCAGCAGTTTATGCTTTATGCATGTTTGGGCCTGAGGCCGCAGTTTATGCTTTATGCATTTTTGGACCTGAGGTCGCAGTTTTGTATTCAGATAAACAGGTTGTTCATCATTCAGAAGAGGGAGTATTCATATCCTTACTTCCTTTCAGTTCAATTATTAGAATAACCATATCAGTTATTAGTTATCAGTCCAGTTATCAGTTATTAGTTATCATTTCATTTATCAGTTATCATTTTAGTGATCAATTATCAATTCTCAGTTATCAGCTTAGTTTCAGTTTCAGCATTTATAATTCTTTCTTTCAATTGCTTTACATACCAGTGAAATTCAAATACTGACGTCCCTTTTTTCCCGGGGCCTGCATCTCACGATGCAATTAATGATTTACAAGGTTGACGATTCAGAGCGCTAAGATTCTCGCACTAGCTATTTAGTGATCCCCACTTCGTTCGGGGAATTGTCATTACCTTACAGTCTTCAGTAATTTTCAGACAGTCAGTGTTTCCAGTACTTCATTAGAGGCTTCATAGACTAGAGTAATAGTTAGACAGAGTCGCGGGCTTTTCATATTAAGCCATGCTGGTTATAAATATGTTTCAGAATTGTATTAGTATTTTCGCACTTTGATTTATATCGTCCAGACTTTCAGTATATCTGCATGTGTTAGTTTATCTTCTGCATTAATTATGTTATGATATCACATGTTGGTTCACCCAGCTAGTTGGTTCGCTCGGTCACGTGAAGTCAGTTACCGAGTGTCGTATTACGTCCAGACCCATGTTCAGGGCGTGACATTAGTAACATTGAAAAGAGAGTAGATGAAGCACTAGACATCCTTCAGCACTGTCAAAACAGAGTACAGAAGGATCCAAAAAATGAAGCACTAATCAATGAAGAAGTAAGACTATCCAAAGAGTGTAGCAAATGGAAGAAAGCACGAGATTTGTTCTTACAACAGAAGGCTAAGGTACAATGGCTCATACAAGGAGATCAAAACACCAAGTTCTTACATGGAAACACCAAGTTGAATGTTGAAATCTCGGAGGAATAGAAATAGAATCTTTCACATCAAGGATATGAAGAGAAATGACATAAATGATCCAGTACAGATACCTAATGCATTTATAGAGTTTTATACAGAGATGCTGGGTAGGAAAATGGAGGATATGGCTCATGTAAATAGCCAACTAATAAATCAAGGGCCTACAATGAGGGAAGAGAAAAGGAACGACCTAGAAGCAGAATTCGCAACAGCAGAGGTGAGGCATGCTTTATGGGAAATTGCAGGAGATAAAGCCCCTAGTCTGGATGGTTTTGGAAGCCAATTCTATAAAGATTGCTGGAATGTTGTAGGTAATGATGTAATAAGTGGGGTATTGGAGTTCTTTAGAGCTGGAAGAATGCTCAGGATTGTAAATAATATAGTTATAACTCTAATTTCCAAGAGTACACATGCTGATGCAGTGGGTGGTTATAGTCTAATTGCATGTTGCTATACAATATATAAATCGATCTTGAAGATGATGTGCAATAAGCTAAAAAAGGTACTCCCTGAGATAATCTCTGATAACCAGAGTGCATTTATGGCATGAAGGAATATAGTACACAATATACTGATTTTCCAAGATTTGGTGAGACAATATAAAAGGAAGAACACGACTAGGAGTTGTTTGATAAAAGTAGACCTATTGAAGGAATATGAAGTGGGGGTTTGTTGAAGAGATGCTACATGCTCTTAATTTCCCTCAAAGGTTCATAAAATGGGTTATGGCTTATATAACATCTACCCATTATATGATAGCAGTGAATGGTGGAGTTCATGGCAGCATTAAGGGCAAACGTGGGCTAAGACAGGGGATCCAATTTCCCCACTCCTGTTTGTGATTTTTATGGAGTACCTATCCAGAAATATGAAGTGGATAACTGAACAAAGAGGATTCCAATATCATACAAAGTGTCGAGGTCTCAAGTTGAATCATCTATGACTTGCCGATGATGTTTTATTCTTTTGCAAAGGCGAATGGAAATCAATAGATCTAATTTTGCGAGGGCTTAAATCATTTTCACAAGCATCAGGATTGAACACAAATGCAGCTATGTCAAACATTTATAGTGCGAATATGGAGGAACAATGCCTTAAGGATATCTGCAAGCTCATAGGGTACCAAAGAGGGACATTACCATTTAGGTATTTGGGTGTACCAATACCTTCTAAGAATCTATCAGCAACAGATTGTAAAATGCTAGTGGAGATATTGGCAAGCAAAATTAGAACATGGGGTACCAGGAATCTATCCTATGCTGGAAGGATGTTACTGGTGAATGCAGTGTTGATGCAAGTACACTCATATCGGGCATCTATATTCATTCCCCCAAAAAAAAGTGTAAAAGAATATAACAACTATATGCATGAGTTTCCTATGAGAAGGGAAAAAGAACTGAACAAAAATGTCATTAGTGGTCTGGGATAGGGTATGTAGACCAAAGAGACAAGGGAGACTTGGGATAACTGATTGCTTAATATGGAATAAAGTAGTAATGGTGAAATATGTATGGAACATAGCTAACAAGGAGGATAATCTTTGGGTGAAATGGGTCAACCACTTGTACATAAAAAACCAACCATGGTGGCAATACTCCCCTTCCCCCCCCCCCCACTGATAGTTGTTGGTACTGGAAGAATATATATTCTGTTAAGGACAAATTTGCTGATGGGTTTGTTAATAATGGATGGCTAACACAAGGGGGAAAATACTCTGTGAGAAGTGGATACCACTGGTGCAAAGGAGAAGCAGAGGAAAAACCATGGTATTGAGGGGTATTGTCACGACCCCAAATCCTAACAGGTCGTCATGGCGCCTATCGTGGAACTAGGCTTGCCAACCATCACATAACTACCCATACGTTCTATTATAATGTTTCACTAATCAATAACAAGCAACAACAAAGCATAAAATAATTTCTTTAAGACTTTACGCCCCAAAAATAATCTAACATTCTAAACAACTCTCCCAAGACTGGAGTCAGTATGGTCACGAGCATCTAAGAAATAAAACTAACTCTGCTAATGTCTTAATCAATGTTTATGAAATAAATATTAATACTAATAAAGGAAGGGAAATGGAGAAGCTTCGGACGCTGAATAGCTACCTCGAAATCCCGTAAGCTGCTGAATACGAATGAAGACAACTACTGCTCCGAATCGGTACCTGGGTCTGTGCACAGAGGCACAGGGAGTAATGATGAGTACGCCAACTCAGTAGTAATGAAAATAAATCACAGTCTGAGAGTACGAAACACACAGCACAAATACACCAATTCACAAAAAAGCAATAAAACACCAAGTCCCCATAAAGTATTCATCAAATACATAAGTTCGAAAACCATTTTCCGGAAATCCTTTGAAACAAGTATAATTTCAATATATCTAAGTAAAACTCTCACTAAAATCAGTTTGAAAACAAAAGAAGTGAATCACAGTTAAAAACTCAGTAAAATCATCATAAATCTGCCCCTCGGGCCATAATTATTTCTCCTAACAATTTCCTTCAGCACCTCACCATCACTCAGTATCAGCCCAACGGGAAACCTCACAGTCACTCAGTATCATCCCCATGGGCATCACTCGCACTCAGTAGGTACGTGCGCTCACTGGGGGTGTACAGACTCCGGAGGGACTCCTACAGCCCAAGCACTATAATAAGCCACATCATGGCATAAATCATCACAATATCAACCCTCGACCAGCCACATCATGGCATAAATCACTCACAATATTGGCCCTCGGCCTCTCTCGTATCATAACATCCTCACAATATTAGCCCGCAGCCTCACTCAGTCAGACACTCTTAACATGTCACTCGGGCCATCATTATACCGGGTTCTCGACCCAAAACAATGTTTTATTTTTTTTTTCAAGAAATAATATCAAAATACTCTGAGTGTCAAAACAATTACCAAGAAAAGACTGAGTGAAAATCATAACATATCCAGTGAGGAAAACAGTAAAAACATCCCCTAATGGGTAAACAGATCGGCATTAGACTCCAAACATGGGTTGCAGCCCAAATTATATCAAAGTATATCAATACTATTAAGCATAGGCTTTAAAATTGGGTTCGCAACTCAATAGTTGTCTAAAAAGGAATATATTTCTAAATTTCCAATCTTTGCATACCACAATCCGTGAAAGGATGCAAAGTCCGGGGTTTCATACCCTCAGGACAGGATTTAAAGACATTAGTTACCTCAAACTAGCCCGAAAAGCTACTTTGCAACCCGGTTGCCTCTCGAATCAACTTCCGAGCGCTCCAAATCTACCAAGTTCAGATTTTTATCATCAAATTATGCTTAAGGAATGAATTCCAATTGAGAAGTACCAAATATAGCTCAAAACCCGACCCCCGGGCTCGCGTCTCGGAACTCGACAAACTTTATACAAAAATGTTCTTCATCAATCTCACGAGTTCGTACATATAATGAACACTAAAATCGGAGTTCGTTTGACCCCTCAAATCGATCCCTAAAGGTCTCAAAATCTCAAGCCCTAACCCCATCTTTTTCTACTGATTTTCATGAATTAAACACTGATATTATGTCCCTTAATCACATATAATCGAGTTTTAGGGTCCAAAATCCTTACCTCAATGAAGCACAATGATTTCCTCTCTTCAAAATCGCCTCTAATCTCTTTTCCCGTTCAAAAATGGTGTTAAAAGGTTTAATGGTCGCGGAGGGTTTAATTATATACTGCCCTGGGATTCCTTCATCGCGATCGCGATCGCGCCGCGATCACGAAGGGCAAACTCACTGACCCCCGATTTTATTCACTGCGATCGCGACATATGCCGTGCGATCGCGATGCTTAAACCTCCTAACCTATGCGATCGCGACCAGCTCTATGCGATCGCATAGAGTAATTTCCAATACCTCGCTGCCACTCCAGATTCTTCTATGCGATCGCGACTCGGGACCCGCGATCGCGATGCACAGCCTCACCACTCTACGCGATCGCATCCCTGACCCTGCGATCGAAGAACAATTTCACCCTTTCCACCAACAAGCCTACGCAATCAGGAATGTATCCCTGCGATCGCGTCCAAGGACACCAGCAACAGAACACCAGATTTTTCAGCAGATTCCTAAGGCCAAAAATGCCCGTTAACCGCCTGATATCAATCCCGAGCCCCTCGGGACCCCAACCAAATATACCAACATATAATATATTATCATTCAAACTTAGTTGCACTCTTAAAACATCAAAACACCAAAATCACATCGGATTCAAGCCTAAGGACTTTGAAATTTCTAAAATCCACCAACGATGCCGAAACTATCCAAAATAACTCCGATTGACCTGAAATTTTGCAGACATATCCAAAATGACATTACAAACCTGTTCCAACTTCCGGAATTCCATTCCGATCCCGATAGCCTATTTTTCACTGCCGATCGGAAATCACCAAAAACTAACTTTCGCCAATTCAAGCCTAATTCTACACCGGTCCTCACAAAAATATTCCGAACACACTCCTAAGTCCCAAATCACCTAATGAAGCTATCCGAGCTATAAAATCCTCATTCCAAGGTCGTTTACCAATAAGTCAACTCTCAATTGACTTTTCCAACTCTAAGGCTATTTTTTAAAGTCTAAGTGACTAAATTCTCATTATAAATTTTTTGATTCCGAGCCTACCAACTCTAACACATCAAGAAAAGTTTATACAAGCTATGACGAGACAATAACTGTAAATATAAATGCATATTATACGTAACGATCGACCGGGTCATTACATTCTCCCCCACTTAACCATACGTTCGTCCTCGAACGTGCCTAGAATTGTTCCAAACACCACCAAAATTGTTGTGTAACCTACCATGCACATATTCGGAGGTGATTCCATGTCACCTTACCCCATATAGGCCTAATAGCACAACACAATTGAAATTTTGAAGTCCGATCTTGACCCATAAACCTTAGAACTAAATTTCCACTTCTGAGTCCATTCACAAGATCAAATTTTCACGACTATAAGCTGAAATAGTATGAACACGCTGTATCAAGACATATCCGCAACACAAGATGAAATAACATACTATACCGCATGACTCAATACTCATAGCGATGACTTCTAATCCCAATTGCTGCTCATAACAACCCAATACTGGTAAATAACCTCTTATCAAACAAAACCTCGCTATAAAGCCCCGATAGAACTACACCCTATGCACATATATAACCAACGATCACAACTCCCCGAAACACCAAAAGGTAGATCATAGATCACTCCAAAACACGAATAAGCGCAATGACAATCAAATGGTACATCCCTCAACAATAGCAATTTGGGGTCAACAATTCCGACTCAGTGTAGAACACACACCCATACTGGCCTACCAATAATTATATTCCAAATCAACTCTGGTCATCCACAACAGGTAGATAACTCTCCAAAGGTTCATAATGACTGAATCATGACATATACTAACACCTGACTAGCTTTGCTCGCATCCTCGTAGTTCACAACTACAAAAATAATTTGTTCATGAAAACTCCCAGTCTCAAAATCCATGAGGCGCACCAATTACTATATCTGATCCCAATTCCACCACTCAAATATATAACACGCGCCTAATACTTTATCATTCCACGAGGGATACCCCTATAATTCCTCTGTGTCACCAAGAAACCTTAATACCAGCAGTCGATCCAACGAGAGTGCGTTGTAACACCAATGAAGCAACCTTATTCAAACACATTGCCTTAAACACATTGTCCTGTATGAATGTATATTCCCATCCAGCCACCCAATAGTGGTGTCCTTTACCTAATCATCTGAAACTGCCAGTTCTGACCTTCCTTCCAGAGCTGAACCGTGACCTCACATATGCCACTCTCCGCTATACACAAAATACCGCATACGCCATGCACTCCTATGATAAATATGAGAAATTCATGCTCCTTTCCTAGCGACAAACAACTACGTACCAAACTAGCCAAGAACTTTCCATTGATCCCATTTAGAAGCAAAATCACTACACATCATATGGCCCTCACGCCAGTGAAAAATATACATTTCTAACCGTGGTAGAAACCATCAAGAACTCCTGAATCACATTTGTACAACACCAAACCGCTAGGACTGAATCCTTCTAACTCAACCAAGCTACGCATGCAACCAAACTCCAAGAGAATTGCTAAGAAACACCTGTAACAACTCATTACCCTATAAACACCCAAAGAACTAACCATATCCCTTATCATGCCGGTCCGACCTACTACCAAGCTGTCCTATTTATCCAAGTTCCTTCTGACTTACCTTTGAATTGATATTTCTTCTTGCCATAAGCCGCTGAATACTCCCTCAATTATCCCCAAATGCACCACATTAAAAATACTTACCCTGAAGAGACTTCCTGTGAATTTAAAGTCATTACCTTCACTTTCCTGATACTGCAGGATAGAATCCATAATAATGCAAATACACCACAAGCCTTGACACCTTCCCTGTAAATCTCAGTTCTAGCCCTTCTCACACCTTGAAGATCCTCCATCGCTGCATATAACCTTGAATCCGTCTGAACCATTCTCGAACATCATTTACTCTACACAATTTCAATTACACTAACCAAGTAAACAGAACGACCTGACCCCGCTTGCAATCCACATACTAGGAAAGTAATCCACATCTTTGAAGAAACAAGCACACTCATATATTGCACAGTCTACACTTACCAGTACAACTCCATCATACAAGGAATTCCACTATCTGTAATACCAACTTGTACCGAAGAAATTTCCATAACCCTAGTCATTCCTAGACTCCACCTCTGTACGTCATAACCGATTCACCAACATACCTCGAACCGAAACCAATACAACACATAATCGTGTAATCAACTTATCATTCGCGGACTCCCCCACTTGGATCAAAGCCAAAGATAAAAACAAACAATAACTCATGATGCCCACACATTATCACTGCCACCATACTGAGTAACATCAAGTCCACTCGGGTCTCCAGACCCCCAATAGATATAAGACATGACCGATACACACGGTTCACAATGATAGTATCGCCCAGCGGAGTCGAAACATGAACGAACGTAACTAAAGACTCACGGGGCATATTCAGAAAGTGGGCAAAATAAGATGAAACATACGAGTACGTGGAACTAGGGTCAAACAAAGCTAAAGCCTCAGTGTGACAAACTGAAATAGTACCTGTAATCACTGCATCTGAGGCCATAGCATCAGGTCTAGCCGGAAGTGCATAAATACGTGGTTGGCCTCCACCTGCTCGACCTCCCCCTCTAGGGAGGCACTAGCTGCCTGACCACCACCCCTGGCTGCCTGAGTAAGTAGTGAAGTGGCTGGGGCTGAAGTCGAGGGCTGAACCCTCTGGTGAGATGAACTACTAGGACGACGGGGACACTGCCTCCACTCATGTTCGAACTATCCACACTCATAACAACTACCTAGAGCTGGAGATGAAAACTAATGAGAACCCTTGCCACTATGATAACCAACAGACGAACCATGCATAGAAGAACCCTAATAAGATGATGCTCAGGCGGAGCTCTGAGCTGGAAGGGCACTAAAAGATGAACGTCCCTGATGAGAACTGCGAGGAACCTGCCCCGAAGATACACCACAGTAAGCTGGGCGAACTGGCTGTGGAGTTCTAAATGGACGACCTCTGCTGTGCTGAAACTGCCCTCTAGAAGGGGCACTACTAAAGCTACCTGATCCTCGAGGCCTCTTAGCCTCCCCTCTCCCCCGCTCCTGCCTACGAACCGACTCAATGTCCCGAGCTATGTCAACAACCTGCTCAAATGTAGCTCCAGACACCCTCTCCCTGGTCATCAAAATCCGAAGCTGATACGTGAGACCATCTACAAACCTCCTGATACACTCACTGTCAGTAGGGACTAACTCCGAAGCATGTCTAGCCAACTCGAAAAACCTCATCTCGTACTGAGTAACTGACAACTCTCCCTGGCGCAGCTGCTCAAGCTGTCTGTACTGCTCCTCTTTGTGGGATCGAGGAACATACTTCTCCAAAAAGAGCGTGAAGAAGTACTGCCAGCTGAGTGGTGCTGAACCAACCCGCCTACGCCTCTCGAATGACTCTGACCAAGTAAAAGCAGCACCAGGAAATTGAAATGTAACAAATGAGACCCTACTGGTCTCCAAAATACTGGTAGTATGTAGTATCCTCTGCACTTATCTAGAAACCCTTGGGCATCCTCGCCCTCTGTACCGCTGAAGGTCGGAGGCTGAAGTCTGTTGAACCTCTCCAGCCTGCACTGCTCATCCTCAGGCATAGCAGGGACCACATAGTCCTAAACTAGGGCAACCGGCTGGGCTGGGACTACCCCCCGTGCCTGAATACCCTGTACAGCCTGCTCAGGTATACGGGAAACTGGAGTCTGAACGCCCTCCCGGCCTGAGCTCCAGTGACAGTAGTAGACATAGAGACTGCCTGAGCCAAACTGGTGCACACCGTCAATATCTGAGCCAGGGTCTCCTGAGGACCTGGAATAACCATAGGCACTGCCGGTGCCTAAGCTTGTCCCGCTAGAAGCACCATCGGCGGGAACCTGATCCTGAACGATAGGGGGATCCTGTGGTACTGTCCCGGATGCTACACGAGCTGGTCCCCTAACTCCACAACGGCCACGACCCTTTATGGGTCTGGCTGGTGTTTGTTCACCTTGCTCGGTATTGCGTGTCCTCGCCATATGTGAGAGAATGAAAGAACGTGGGTTTAAATTTCAAGAATCAATAGATTGGCACGAAAGTGTTCAAGAAAATGAGATTTTTCCTAAAAGTTCTGCAGGCTCTCGAAGATAAGTACAAACGTCTACGTACCGATCCGCAAGACTCTACTGAACATGCTCATGACCGTTGAGTCCTATGTAACCTAGGGCTCTGATAAAAACTTTTCACGACCCCAAATTCTAACAGGTCGTGATGGCGCCTATCGTGGAACTAGGCTAGCCAACCATCACATAAATACCCATCCATTCTATTATAATGTTTCAATCATAAATAACAAGCAACAACAAAGCGTAAAATAATTTCTTTAAGTCTTTACGCCTCAAAAATAATCTAACATTCTAAACAACTCTCCCAAGACTGGAGTCAACATGGTCACGAGCATCTAAGAAATAAAACTAACTCTGCTAATGTCTTAATCAATGTCTATGAAATAAATACTAATACTAATAAAGGAAGGTAAATGGAGAAGCTGCGAACGCTGAACAGATACTCGAAATCCCGTAAGCTGCTGAATACGAACGAAGACAACTATTGCTCCGAATCGGTACCTGGATCTGTGCAAAGAGGTACATGGAGTAATGATGAGTACACCAAGTCAGTAGAAATGAAAATAAATCAGAGTCTGAGAGATACGAAAAACACATCACAAATACACCAATTTAAAAAAATAATAATAAAACACCAAGTCTCCATAAAGTATTCATCAAATACATAAGTTCGAAAACCATTTTCCGGAAATCCTTTGAAACAAGTATAATTTAAATATATCTCAGTAAAATCAGTTTGAAAAAAAAACGAAGTGAATCACAGTTAAAAGCTTAGTAAAATCATCATAAATCTGCCCCTCGGGCCATAATCATTTCTCGTAACAATTTCCCTCAGCACCTCACCATCACTGAGTATCAGCCCAGCGGGCAACCTCATAGTCACTCAGTATCAGCCCCACGGGCATCACTCGCACTCAGTAGGTACTTGCGCTCACTGGGGGTGTACAGACTCCGAAGGGGCTCCTACAACCCAAGCGCTATAACAAGACACATCATGGCATAAATCACTCACAATATTGGCCCTCGGCTAGCCACATCATGGCATAAATCACTCACAAATTGGCCCTCGGCCAGCCACATCATGGCATAAATCACTCACAATATTGTCCCTCGGCCTCTCTCGTATCATAACATCCTCACAATATTGGCCCGAGACCTCACTCAGTCAGACACTCTCAACATGCCACTCGGGCCATCATTATACCGGTTTCTCGACCCAAAACAATGTTTCATTTTTTTTTCAACAAATAATATAAAAATACTCTAAGTGTCAAAACAATTATCAAGAAAAGACTGAGTGAAAATCATAACATATCAAGTGAGAAAAATAGTAAAAACAGCCCCCAATGGGTAAACAGATCGGCACTAGGCCCCAAACATGGCTTGCAGCCTAAATTATATCAAAGTATATCAATACTATTAAGCATAGGCTTTAAAATCGGGTTCACAACTCAATAGTTGCCTAAAAAGGAATATATTTCCATATTTCCAATCTTTGCATTCCAAAATCGTGAAAGGATGCAAAGTACGGGGTTTCATACTCTCAGGACAGGATTTAAAGACATTACGTACCTCAAACTAACCCGAAAAGCTACTCTGCAACCCGCTTGCCTCTCGAATCAAATTCCGAGCGCTCCAAATACCAAGTTCAGATTCTTATCATCAAATTATGCTTAAGTAATGAATTCCAATTAAAAAGTATCAAATTTAGCTCAAATTCCGAATCTAGCCAAAACCCGACCTTCGGGCCCGCGTCTCGGAACTCGACAAATTTTATACCAAAATGGTCTTCATCAATCTCGTGATTTCGTACATATAAAGAATGCTAAAATCAGAGTTCGTTTGACCCCTTAAATCGATCCCTATAGGTCTCAAAATCTCAAGCCCTAACCCCATCTTTTTCTACTGATTTTCATAAATTAAACATTGATATTATGTTCCTTAATCACATATAATCGAGTTTTAGGGTCCAAAATTCTTACATCAATGAAGCACAATGATTTCCTCTCTTCAAAATCGCCTCTAAGCTCTTTTCCCGCTAAAAAATAGTGTTAAAAGGTTTAATGGTCGCGGAGGGTTTAATTATATACTGCCCAGGGATTCCTTCATCGTGATCGCGGAAAGAACCACACGATCGCGAAAGGAAAACTCACTGACCCCCGATTTTATTCACTGCGATCGCGACATATGCCCTGCGATCGCGATGCTTAAACCTCCTAACCTATGCGATCGCGACTCTGGACCCGCGATCGCGATGCACAGCCTCACCACTCTACACGATCGCATCCCTGACCCTGCGATCGCGAAGAACAATTTCACCCTTGCCACCAACAAGCCTACGCGATCGCGAATGCGATCGCGTACAAGGACACCAGCAACAGAACACCAGATTTTTCAGCAGATTCCTAAAGCCAAAAATGCCCGTTAACCACCTGATATCAATCCCGAGCCCCTCGGGACCCCAACCAAATATACCAACATATCATATATGATCATTCAAAGTTAGTTGCACTCTTAAAACATCAAAACACCAAAATCACATCGGATTCAAGCCTAAGGACTTTGAAATTTCCAAAATCCACCAACGATGCCGAAACTATCCAACACAACTCCGATTGTCCTAAAATTTTGCAGACATATCCAAAATGACATTAAGAAGCTGTTCCAACTTCCAAAAATCCATTCCGACCCCGATATCCTATTTTCCACTGCCGACTGGAAATCGCCAAAAACTAACTTTCGCCAGTTCAAACATAATTCTACACTGGTCCTCACAAAAATATTCTGAACACACTTCTAAGTCCCAAATCACCTAACGAAGCTATTCGAGCCATAAAATGCGTATTGTGAGGTCGTTTACCAATAAGTCAACTCTCAGTTGACTTTTCTAACTCTAAGGTTATTTTTTTAAAGATAAGTGACTAAATTCTCATTATAATTTTTTCGATTCCGAGCCTACCAACTCTAACACATCAAGAACAGTTTACCCAAGCTATGACGATACAATAACAGTAAATATAAATGCAGATTCTACGTAAGAACTGACCGGGTCGTTACAGGTATGGAGTCGGATGAATGTGCCTAAACATAGCTTCACTAGTTGGCTTGCCATGCATAGGAAGCTACTTACGAAGGAAAGATTGCTAAGGTTGAAAATAAGCCAAGACAATTGGCGTGTGATATGGGGAAGTCAAGCAGAAACAATGGAACACTTATTCTATGAATGCAAACTCTCAGAGAAGTGCCTAAAGAATGGATGCAGAGAGGGAAAACAAAACACGATCCCTAAAGGGGATACGGAGAAGATCAATAAGAGGTATCAATGGGATGAAATGTAGGGAGTTCATTACAGCAGTGATTGCAGCACCATATACAAGATATGGTGGGCAAAAAATAAAGTATTATGGAATCAAAAAGTACCTACACCGAGGAGCATATGTGAACAGACAACATGAATGTAAGGCTAGAGTAGTGCCTTTACTAAAGAAGAAATGTAGTAAAAAGAAAAGGGAATGGATAGATCAATTTTATAGGAAGCAATGATAGAAGAACTATAGGAAATATACATAGAAAGATAGAAAGAGAGGAGGAGTAGTTCGGGGCACTTGTATGCCGGAGCAAGACATTATACAATTATTTTTTTATTGTAAATAAAAACTTTCTGTTTTACCAAAAAACAAAACAAATAGTTTTTGATGCCCTTGATCAACTTGAAAATTATTGCGTGAACCATAAAAGATAAAGAAAAAATAAATTAATTACGACAATCATGGAAGAATAAATTAGAGAAGTCTTGTGTAGAGCTCATGTTGATTATCCAAATTTCTCTCCTTGTTTATTCATTCGTGAAATTTGAGTTATAGCAGCGTTATGATCCCTTATCCCTTTACAAATTTTTATAAAAGTTAATACTCGTCTCTCAACTTAAAAATTGCCAAGTAATTTATTTTATAAATATCGCTAGTTCTGGTACGTTTCCTTTTGTAAATTATTCCATGGTTTTAACAAGCAAACAAAGAGAAAACAAAATAATAGTCAATTGGAAATAAAGATGTCAATTATTTTTTAATTTTTGTGCGTAAGGGGTTGAGGGGTTCTCATTAGTGTAATCTATTTGGCCAGAGTTTATACGTTTAAGCCGGAATCTTCCGATGGACATCCTGCCGTAATACGCAACTACCTTATTTTAGACACTTGCATACATTATTGCCTACATATGCGGAGAAAAGATATTAGAAAAAAATATTATTACCCATATTTAATGATGGCTTTATTCCTTAGAGAATGGAAAAAATGCACACGTTATCCACGGAATTCTTGACTTTCCGTAAAAATAATGATCCATGCTCTCCCCATGCAAAGCCATATTGTACTTTATCATAGTTGTTCTCTCGCTGATTTTCCTTAATTAAAAACAGTGACGGATCTAATATTTGGAATTCAAAAGGTTTAAAAGGGGCACCAACGATTATACTTATATAGTATAATTTATTCACGTTGTATAATACCGCAAAATTGAGTTAATATATATATATATATATATATATATATATATTAATTATTGTCGATACTGTGTTAAAACAAACTGTTAGAAGAAACAGAAAATCTGTAAATGATATGAAATATTCCGAGTCTACAATTTCCTTGTGCGTCCTTAAGGAATTTTAACCCCCTCACAAGTTGCCAAGGTAATGGATTAAATCCTCCCAGGATGAAACGGAATAAACCTTCCTGCAACAGTGGCAATACTAATTGCAGGATACCAACGAACTCAAAGAAAGGAGCAAAATCGCACTTACGAATTTGAGAGAGAGATTGTGAAGTAGAATGCAATATTTTTCAGAAGGAAATTCTGAATTTTCAGTGAGTGAAAAGGAAGCCATGCCTCGGAATTTATAGGCAGTGTGATGTCTGTTCAGGAAGAAGTGTCTGTTCAGAAGGGAAAGACAGCGTTTGGATTATACGTTTCAGTTAATTCAGTCAATGAACTGGCTGGCACTTAATTAATTCATAAATAATTAATTAAATAACTTTTGTCCAAAAATAATCTTATCGATCGATCATTTGACAAATCCAAATCCAAATCCAAATCTGAGCGACGACGACGGCGCGAGGGTTCATTCTCTTCAACTCTTTTTAAGAGCTCTAAGAAGTGATTCTATATTTATACACACAAGTGCAGTTGTCTTTCACCAATGTGGTACAAAGTTCATGACAAAGCTCACTTGATTCAAATTTTTATTTCCCTCCATTTTCTAATTCAGACTCCTTGTCTTTGAAGCCCAATGGCTTTAAAGTCCAACAATCCCCCACATGAATGGGAATGGATGTAACAAGAATGATCATAGATGAAAGTTGTGTGACTTGCAAGTAAGGATTAATTGCATCTGAATAAGTAGGTTTCCCTTTGAACTTTCCGTAGTGAACATATGTCGGATATACTCGGTCAATCGGTAGATTTGATATCTTTGAACCGTCGAACTTTAGTGTATACCTAAACAACCATATGCCACACAACCAACCCTTAACCATATTTTGGTTCTCATTGTTGTGTTCGTTTCAGCCATGAACATCTCCTGATTTCATAAGTGCGTAGAGAATTAGCCTTACATAATTCTCATTGAAGCGGCTTCCACTTCACACTTACATAGGTGATTCCTAAACGTGTAATCCTTTAGATTGACACCACATCAAACTTAGGTAATCATTAAAGAACGTGTAAAGTTCTATCCTTGTTACTGAACATTGTCTTCATCACGAGAAGGGACCAAAGATTTTACTTTGACAATGTTGAACTGGTCAATCACAACTTTGTTTGAGCTCCTTGAACCTAGATCTCGGAATATCCAAAATCCTAGGTAGAGTTACCTCCATGATGACTTGTCCTCGGCCATAGTCCCATTCCCTTAGATATTTTCTCAACTCCCTCTCTAGTTAGGCCTTTTGTAAGCGGATTCGCCATATTATTCTTTGATCTTACATAATCAATAGTGATAATTCCACTAGAGAGTAGTTGTCTAACGATTTTATGTCTTCATCGTATATGACGAGACTTTCCGTTATACATAATGCTTCCTGCCCGTCCTATTGCAGCCTCACTATTACAATGTATGCATATAGGAGCCAAAGGTTTTGGCCAGAACGGAATGTCTTCTAAGAAGTTTCGAAGCCATTCAGCTTCTTCACCGGCCTTATCCAAAGCTATAAACTCTGATTCCATTGTAGAGCGAGCGATGCACGTCTGTTTGGAAGACTTCCAAGATACTGCTCCACTGCCAACAGTAAAAACATATCCACTTGTGGACTTTGTTTCTGTTGAGCCGGTTATCCAATTTGCATCACTATATCCTTCGATAACCGCAGGATAATTATTGTAGTGCAAGGCGTAGTCTTGGGTATATTCCAAATATCCCAGAACTCGTTTCATTGCCAACCAGTGATGTTTGTTGGGATTACTTGTGAATCGACTAAGTTTACTTATTGCACAAGCTATATCAGGACGTGTACTGTTCATGATATACATTAAGCTTCCCAACAAACGAGCATAATCCAATTGAGTCGTGATTTCACCTTTATTCTTTACAAGATAATGGTTTAAGTCAATTGGAGTTCTTGCACTTCTAAATTCCAAGTGTTTGAATTTTTCAAGTACCATTTTTACGTAATGTGATTGAGACCAAGCCAGACTCTGAGGAGTCCTATGGATTTTAATTCCTAAAATTACATTGGCAACTCCTAAGTCTTTCATATCAAACTTACTAGTAAGCGTAGTAGCTTGAATGTCGGTAATGTCTTTGCTCATTATTATCATATCATCAACATATAAGCAAACAATGACTATATGATTTGGAATATTCTTAATGTAAACACATTTATCACATTCATTAATCTTAAAGCCATTTGACAACATTGTTTGGTCAAATTTCGCATGCCATTGCTTGGGTGCTTGTTTTAGCCCGTAAAGGGACTTACCAAGTTGGCACACCTACTTTTCTTTTCCCGGAACCACAAATCCTTCAGGTTGGTTCATGTAAATTTCTTCCTCCAGATCACCATATAAGAAGGCTGTTTTTACATCCATTTGATGGATTTGAAGACCATACAAGGCGGCTAACGATATTAGCATCCGAATGGATGTAATTCTTGTTACCGGAAAGTATGTGTCAAAATATTCAAGACCTTCTCGATGTCTAAATCCTTTTTCAACAAGTCTTGCCTTGTATTTGTCAACAATACCATCGTCTTTCATTTTCTTCTTGAAAATCCATTTAGAACCCAAAGTTTTGTAACCTGGAGGAAGATCAACCAATTCCCAAGTGTGGTTGCTCAATATGGATTCTATTTCACTATTGACAGCCTCTTTCTAATATTGTGCTTCTGAGGAAGACATTGCTTCCTTGAAGGTTCGAGGCTCATTTTCTAGCAGAAAAGTCAGAAAATCTGGACCGAATGAAGTAGATGTCCTTTGACGTTTACTTCTTCTCGGATTTTCCTCATTAGGCATACCATTTGTTGTTTCCTCCCGATGTCGTTTTGACTTTTGGTAGGACAATTCACTTTCCTTTTTTTACGGATAAATAGTTTCAAAGAATTCAGCCTTATTTGATTCTATTACCGTATTAATGTTGATCTCAGGATTTTCTGATTTATGAACCAGAAAATTATATGCCTTGCTATTGGTTACATATCCAATAAATGCACAATCAATCATTTTTGATCCTATATTCACCCTTTTAGGCTTAGGAACCTGTAATTTAGCTGAACACCCCCACA
Source organism: Nicotiana paniculata (assembly GCA_005239505.1). Classification (NCBI taxonomy): domain Eukaryota; kingdom Viridiplantae; phylum Streptophyta; class Magnoliopsida; order Solanales; family Solanaceae; genus Nicotiana; species Nicotiana paniculata. The sequence continues at coordinate 41,595 of ML332633.1, forward strand.
CTTTGAAATATTTCAAGCTGGGTTTCCTTCCTTTCCATTTTTCGTACGGGATGGACTGTGTTTTACTGTGGAGGTACACGGTTGATTATTCGGTTTGCTGTAAGTATAGCTTCCCCCAAAAGTTTTGTGATAAACCAAAACTTATCAACAAGGCATTCATCATATCCTTTAATGTTCGATTCTTTCTTTCCGCTATTCTGTTAGATTGAGGAGAGTACGGGGCAGTTGTTTGGTGAATAATGCCATTTTTCAAACATATTTGTTCAAAAGGAGATTCATATTCGCCACCCCTATCACTTCTTATCATTTTGATCTTTTTGTTAAGTTGTGTTTCAACTTCATTCTTGTATTGCTTGAATGCATCAATTGCTTCATCTTTACTACTAAGTAAGTAAATATAGCAATATCTCGTACTATCGTCAATAAAAGTGATGAAGTACTTTTTCCCATTGCGAGATGGCGTTGATTTCATGTCGCAAATATCTGTGTGAATTAAATCTAAAGGACTTGAATTCCTTTCGACAGACTTATACGGATGCTTAGCATACTTTGATTCCACACAGATTTGACATTTTGAGTTAATGCAATCAAATTTTGGCAACACTTCCAAATTAATCATTTTCCGTAATATTTTGAAGTTGACGTGTCCTAAGCGTGCATGCCATAAAGTGTTTGACTCAACTAAGTAAGAAGAAGCTTCAACTTTATTGATAGGAATAGCTATTACATTTAGCTTAAAAAGGCCTTCATTCAGGTAACCTTTGTCTACATACATATCATTCTTACTTAAAACAACACTATTGGAAACAATCACACACTTAAATCCATTTTTGACAAGAAGTGTTGTAGATACTAAATTCTTGCGAATTTCTGGAACATGGAGAACTTGATTTAAAGTCACAATTTTTCCGGATGTCATCTTCAATGCAATCTTGCCAATTCCCTCGATTTTGGCCGTAGATGAATTTCCCATGAAAAGAGTTTGTTCGGGTCCTGCAGGAGCATAAGAAGAGAATAAATCCTTGTTTGCACAAATATGGCGGGTGGCACCAGAATCAATCCACCACTCTCTTGGATTTCCTACCAAGTTGCATTCAGACAACATGGCACACAAGTCCTCCTACTTTTACCACATTTTCTTGATTTTCTTCTTTTGTGACTCTTTCTTTGGAGCACGGCAATCTATGGCCTTATGCCCGGGCTTTCCACATTTGTAACAACTACCTTTGAACTTTTTCTTGTTCGGGTAATTCTTTGGTCCAGATGCCTTTTTTCTTTTCTTTTTATTTTCCGGTGCTTCCTCAACAATGTTAGCTCCCATTATTGCCGAGTTGCCACGTGACTTCTTTTCAGTATTTTTGTTGTCTTCTTCTATCCTTAGACGAACAATCAGATCCTCAAGTGTCATCTCTTTGCGCTTGTGCTTCAAGTAGTTCTTAAAGTCCTTCCATAAAGGAGGTAACTTTTCAATGAAGGCAGCAACTTGAAACGCCTCATTTATGACCATACCTTCAATAACAAATTTATAATTAATAACACTATTAATATTATTAATAAAATTATTGACTCGGGTCATACCTTCAGCAAGGAGCTCATGCACGATGACTTGTAATTCTTGGACTTGAGTGATGACCGACCTAGTGTCAATCATCTTAAAATCCAAAAATTTTGCAGCAACGAACTTCTTAAGTCCTGCATCATCGGTCTTGTACTTTTTCTCAAGAGCGTTCCATAACTCTTTTGAAGTTTTCATGACACTATAAACATTATACACGCCATCCTCCAAACAACTTAAGATGTAGTTTCTGCATAGGATATCAAAGTGTTTCCATGCTTCAATTACCACAAATCATTCAGCCTCAGGAGTATCTTCTCCCACAACTGGAACATCCTCCTTGATGAATCGTTGCAGGCTTAGTATAGTTAGATAGAATAGCATCTTCATCTGCCAACGTTTGAAGTCTGTACCGGAAAATTTCCCGGGTTTTTCTGCCGGTGGCATTGTATGTGCTGGTCTTGACGAAACAGCAACACTCGATGAAGCACCCGTTCCAGCAGCATTTCCATTAATTTGGTTTTCATTCGTCATATTCTGAAGAGTTGGAAACAAACAGAACTTCGTTAAATAAGTGAAGTTTTGATATCTTCAAACTGAATTCCAAACCAAACATACAACACGTAACAATGGTGAAGTTTTTATATACTTCAAACCCGTATGTTTATTATTCCGGCAAAGTTTTGATATACTTTAAACCGGACAGAATAGTTATTGGAGTAGAAAGCACAAAGGCTTTAGTCTCCAAACCAGTATACAAAATATAGATAACAGTTCAATATAAATTTCAACATATAAATGTTAAATAAAATTCCTTAAGCTTGTTGTCGATACTGTATTAAAACAAACTGTTAGAAGAAACAGAAAATTTGTAAATGATATGAAATATTTCGAGTCCACAATTTCCTTGTGCGTCCTTAAGGAATTTTAACCCCCTCACAAGTTGCCAAGGTAATGGATTAAATCCTCNAGTCCACAATTTCCTTGTGCGTCCTTAAGGAATTTTAACCCCCTCACAAGTTGTCAAGGTAATGGATTGAATCCTCTCAGGATGAAACGGAATAAACCTTCCTACAACAGTGGCAATACTAATTGCAAGATACCAACGAACTCAAAGAACGGAGCAAAATCACACTTACGAATTTGAGAGAGAGACTGTGAAGTAGAATACAGTATTTTTCATAAGGAAATTCTGGATTTTCAGTGAGTGCAAAAGGAAGCCATGCCTCGGAATTTATAGGCAGTGTGATGTCTGTTCAGGAAGAGGTGTCTGTTCAGAACGGAAAGACGGCGTTTAGATTATACGTTTCAGTTAATTCCGTTAATGAATTGACTGACACTTAATTAATTCTTAAATAATTAATTAAAAAACTTTTGTCCAAAAATAATCTTATCGATCGATCCAAATCCAAAGCCGAGCGATGACGACGACGCGAGGGTTCATTCTCTTCAACTCCTTTTAAGAGCTCTAAGAAGTGATTCTATATTTATACACACAAGTGTAGTTGTCTTTCACCAATGTGGTACAAAGTTCATGACAAAGCTCACTTGATTCAAATTTTCATTTCCCTCCATTTTATTTCCCACCATTTTCCAATTCACACTCCTTGTCTTTAAAGCCCAATAACTTTAAAGTCCAATATATATACATATATATATTAGTGTGTGTACGTGGGTAGAAAAACGAAGATAAGGTTAAGATAATTAGAAAATATAGCTATCATTGTTCACTGGAGTATCATTAAGGATATTCTCTGTACCATGTCTAGTCAAATTATAACACACAGTAGACGAAATACAGAACTAATTAAGATAATGTGTGTCTATATATGTCGAGAACCAGAAACTTGGGTAACTTGCTTGAATATTCAAACGTGTGTATAAATAAATGAAAGTCTACAAGAAAAAACGAGAAAAAGTATTGCCAGCAAGAAAAAGAAATATATAACTGGAGCACATGTGGAACTTGCACGGACATATATAACTAATGTGATACAAGTATTGCCAGCAAGAAAAAGAAATATGATAATGTAAACTTTAAAGCCGCAATACAAGAGAAGAAGATACAGCTCAATTTCTCTGAATTAGCTATCTATTTTTGTCGTATTTAATTGATTCATACATTAAAAAGTAAGTTATTTTATCTCTCATATTCTTTAAACAAAGAAATCTTCGAGAGAAAGTGAAGCAAAGTTCAAAACTCGGTATATAATAGACTCACTTCTCTATCCTTCTTCGCTTAAATATCATGCTTGTTTACCCTTAAAATAAGTAACAATTAAATTTATACGCGATTTAAAAGATATGTGATTCTATTTAACACGAATGAGATAAGAGCAATAAATAATTGAATTAAAGAAAAACAAAGCGATCAAACCAAATGTGATAAATGATTTAGTTTTGCAATGATCGTTTGAAAATCAGTTTCGATCCAGCCCTAAGAACGAGCTCAGTTGCAACTCAATGAACAAGCTGCGGAAGAACACTTTAAACAGTAGCTAGAGAACAAAAATTAACTTTATTTTTTTGGTATGCATGCTAACAGTGGTCCTCAAAATAAACGTTTCCCCCTGCTCCTAGTACAGTCTAAATAAGGTAAAAAAATCTTTCCGTTCTAGTAAAATTGAAATGTGTTTGATATCAGGCGAGATTTACGCTTTAATATCTATTTGGTGGCGGATATTTCGACCCCCCGCTTATCCTGTCTAACCGTCTTTTCCCTTAGTCTCAGCTCTTCACTCTGCTCGAGCCTAATGCTCGGTCGCGTCCGATTCCAGGTGCACCATTTGTCCTCCCTTGGCCATGATTCATGGAATCCCTTGGTTTACTCGAGGCCATGTCAGATCGTGCTTTCCTCTCGTTTCTTCACTGGAAAATCGGAGATAGTTTTATTCCTGATTTTACCCGAACCCAATACTTATATTTAAAACTGTGACGAGCACCTAACCCACACATAATGTAATATGCACTAGACCAAAGTCAAATAGATATTTTTTATTGAACTCATTAGTATATGTGTTTTATAAAAGAATTTTAAGGCCTTTAATATTTTTGGCTATAGGCCACCTAGTTTGTTGAGCCTCCCCTGCTGGTGAATGTATATAATTGTAAACTCTACTCATGATGAGTAATTTCTGAGGTATTCACACAAGCAATGATGACGAGGAAAAGACTCTATTTTCTATTGTGAGATACACTGTGATTGTGGACACGTGACAAGTTGTGTACAGCTGGTTGCCAAACTGGATGCCCACAAGGATAATTTAAGTTAGTTATGATTAGTCAGAAGATGTAGTTAGTTGGTTAATCAACTTGTTAGTCGGTTAAGACATTCGTATATATACGCATGCCAGTGGCAATGAAACAATGGGATTTCCATTTCTTCTTCTGCAATTACTCTCTCTTCTTCTTCTTAGAATGTTCTAGAGCATTGAAGCTCAGGACTGCAAGATAATCTTAGTATTTTAGCATGTTATCAGAGCATGGCCCATCCCGATCTTCTAATGTTGGGCCCCCATAATTATCCACACTCCATATGTCCAGGCTTAAGCATGAGAGGCGGTGTTGAGTCCCACATCGACAATGAAGGGGGTAGGTGGTATCCTTATATGGACTTGGGCAATCCTCACCTCTTGATCAAGATTTTGGGGTTGACTTTGGCTCAAGGTCCAATTATATATTCGAAGCTTACAATTGCAGGTTAACAGTGAAGAAATTGAATCGAAGTTTGCTATATTAGCTCAACTATGGCGGACAAACTCATCTACACTCATCCTTAGTTCATGAACCCATGAGATACACCTGATATAGTGTTGATTCCTGTGAAACTCCCTGGATCAGAAAATAATGAAATGTGGAGCAGATCAATGTGCATTGCGCTCATAGAGAAGAGGAAATTAGGTTTCATAACTAGTACTTGTAATCGAGAATCCTTTGATAAGGAGTTGCATGAGCAATGGGACACATGCAATGCAACAGTCCTTTCATGGATCATGAACACGGTGTCAGTCGACCTCCTTAGCGGCATTGTGTATGCATCTGATTCAAACGTTGTCTAGCAGGACTTACAGGAACGATTTGACAAGGTCAATCGCATGAGGATCTTTCAAATTCACCTGCAAATTGCGACTCTATCACAAGTTACTAATTCATTTTCTGTGTATTTCTCCAAATTGAATGAGTTGTGGCCTGAATATGATGCAATGGTACCTCCACCTGGTTATGATTGTTCTAAGTCCAAAGATTACATTGAACACTTCTACCAACAGAGGTTATTGCAAATTCTTAGTGGTTTAAATGATTCGTACAAGCAAGCTAGAAGGAAATTCTAACTACTGTACCCACACTTAATCAAGCTTATGTCATGATAGTTGAGGATAAAAGTCAACACCCTGTGGGCTTGAATGTGTTTGCTGAGAAAGCAGATCCAATAACTATGCAGATAAATCGTGGACATGAGAAGGCATTCAAAGAAGAATTGTGTGAATATTGCAACATGAGAAGGCATTCAAAGAAGAATTGTTATAAACTAGTTGGATACCCATGGAAATGTTGCTTATGGAAATTGAAATGTTGCAGGTCAAACTGGTTATAGAGGTCCAACTAGTTATGGAGGACAACCTGGGAATGGTAGACAGCCATTTGGTGTTGTGAATAATGCCTCCGGTAACATGGAGAATTAGACACAGGCACGACACAGGCTTAAAGGGGTTTAGAAGGAAAAATTCCTCACTTCACTGAGGAACAGTACAATAGATTCTTAACTTGTTGAACAAGGATGCAGAGGACAATACTCAAGTTAACATGACAGGTAGTGCTATATATTATTTTTGTCAAGGTTAACCAAAGATGAATGGGTTGTTGATTTAGGAGCATCAGATCATGTAGTGTCAAACAAAGATCTATTAGAATCGGGTCACTTCTCACAGACACACACATGTGACAAAGTACACTTACCTACATGAGCTAAGGTAGATATAACACATACTGGTCAAGCTCTCTATTTCATAAGAAGAGAATTACAAATGTGCTATTTGTACCAGACTTTTAAGTATAATTTGCTATCTATATTAAAATTGACCAAGGAGATCATGTGTTCAATAGCCTTTTTCCCTCACTTCTGCTTCTTTTAGGATCTCTACAGTGGTAGGATGAAGGAGACTGGTAGAGAAAAAGGTGGTATTTACATCTTCAATAAGGGAGTTGGTAGTAAAGAAGACACATGACACAGAATAATGGCAATGTCTTGCAAAGGACAAGAGCAGCTTATGGCACATGAGGCTAGGTCACCCTTCCTTGTCAGCAATGAAGTTTATGAAAATTGTACATAGCAATGTAGATAGTACTTTGATAAATAAGTGTCCAGTTTGTCCCTTAGAAGAACAGACTAGATTGGTGTTCCCTACTAGGAGTTCAAGAGCTGATTCTATATTTTGCATTATACACATGGACCTTTGGGGACCTTATAAAATACCAACCTTTGACAAGAAGTACTATTTTTTAACTGTTGTTGATGATTACAGTAGATACATATGGATTTACTTGTTGCAGCTTAAGACTGAAGTTATAGCCAGTATTAAGTCTTTTCTTGCCATAATTAACACTAAGTTTAGGCTCATGGCGAAAGTGATCGGGGCTAATACTGGCACATAATTTTTTAATTCAAAATGTCATTTATTATTTCAAGATCTGGGGATAGTTCATCAGAGTAGTTGTGTGCATACACCTGATGGTAGGCTATAATTGTTTGGCCACCAATTGCACTCTAATTCACTGCACTTTACTAGTGTTTAAGCTTTAAATGGTATTAATTTGCACTGAGTGTGTATTTTATGCTTCGCATGAGCGATTCCGAGCTAGTAGGAGGTTATGGAGCTTATTCGAGCTATTATGGAGCTTTGAAGTCTGAGTAAAAGCTTATGGAGTAATTTGGGATAGTGTTCGAGGATCAATGGATAATAGAGCACTCGACAAGAAGAACAAAGAAGTGATCAAGAAGTTACCCAGGTGCACGGCCGTGCACTGGGCGAGCATGACAAGCAGAACACTGGCCAAAGTGCACGACCATATGCGCGATAACCTGCCCAGGTGAGTGGCCGCGCACATCTTTCCGGAAAGTTTTCCCAAGCCTAATTTGGTAATGTCGAAGGAGACTTACCTTGACCTATATGAAGACCAAATCGTCTAAAAAGAGGGTATCTTGGATTTAAAGAGCAACTTTTGGAGGAGAAGAAGCACAGAAGCAACGGAAAATCAAGATACTTGATTCAACTCACTCAATACGAAAGTTTGTTTGAATTTGGGAATTTTAATATCTTCTTGTTCTTCTAATACTCTTGCTATGAATATTTTCTCCGTTATGGAGTAATTCTCCTTAGGGTTATTGACAAATATTATGAATTGACTATCGTTTTAGGTTTTACTATTTGTTAATTGCCCGAATTTAATGAATGAGTTATTAATTGAATTACAAGGCTTATTGTAGTTTTACTTTAATTGAAAGAGAAGTTTTGCTGCTATTTGCATTGTACCATCTTATTTGGGTTGATTTTATGCCTCTTCTAGGTAATCGAAAGAGCTTAAAGAGTTATTGATTAACCCAGTTCAGAAGAATAACTGAGAGGTGTTCTTTGAAAGATTATTCATTCATTATTTTAGTGCATATGTTCATAGGACCTGTTATTAGGCTAATTAAAGGAATCAAATTTATTCAGAAAACGAATTTGAGTCCCTGAAGTAACCTAATCATCTGTTGAAATCGAAAGAGTCAATAGAAGTTCCCCAGAACAATAGTTGATCGCATATCTTGTCATCACCCTTACTTCTCGCACTAATATTCCATCGTTGTTACTAATCATTAGGGTATCATTAGTTTCTTACAGTTGATAATCTTAGTTTTATTTGTAGTCGATAATGACATCAATCAAAAGGTTTATTATCCTGGATAGTGTTGAGCTGAAAATTTAATAGAACATTATTGAAGCCAATCCCTGTGGAGACGATTTAATACTATACTATCTTTGACTAGCGAGCCTATGTTTTATCCACCGGTTTTGCAGTAATTAAATGTTGACGTCATTGCCTGGAATAGGAAATTAATAGTGTTTAAATTAATTTTCAGTGCTAATTCAGGAACAACTTTATTTTATTTTCCTTTTTTATGCTCTTCTCTTTTGTGTGTCGGCAACAGGTTAAGTTCAACAGTGTATGACTCGATCCTCTTCAAGGGACTTGGTGCCATACAACCTAGAGTTAGACAAGCACCTGAGGCAGTTGAGAAGAGATAAAGAATCGAGTGGATTGTTGTTGGGTCAACCCCCAACCCAACATATAATGGAAAACAAGGAGGAGGTAGTGGACCTAGCTGCGAGAGAGCAAGCTCAGCAAAGGGAAGCACGACTAGTTTCCGAAGCCAGAATTGCGTATAAAATTGTCGACAGGGAGAAAATGTTCAATCACAATCGAAACATAATAGAATATGAATATGAAAATGCAGTTCCTAGTCCTGGGAGATCACTAGGAGATTATGCTAGACCAATGTACAACCAACAACAGTCTAGTGTGAGTCCCCAGACCTTTGATGCCAACAATTTTGAACTTAAATGGGGAGTCATCCAGACCATTCATAACAATTTCACTTTCAGAGGCAAACCCAATGAAGACCTCAATAACCATCTGATGGAATTTGATGAAATTATAAATACATTCCACTACAATGGAGCATCACATGATGCTATCTACCTCATATCATTCCATTTTTCACTTAAGGATGATGCAAAGCAGTGGTTGAGAAGTCTGCCCACATGGTCAATCCGTACGTGGGAGGAAATGACTACCAAGTTTCTGGAAAAAAATAATTCTCGGTTGCTAAGACTGGGAGGATGAGGAAGGAGATTCACAATTTCAGCCAAGGTACAGTGTTTGAGGCATGGGAAAGATTTAAGGATCTACTGCGGAGGTGCCTTCACAACGGAATGGAGCAGTGGATGCAACTTCAGGACTTTTGGGACGGGTTAAACCCGTCGTCAAGGAGATTTCTTAATAGTCCAGATGCAAGTCCTCTGATGAAGAAAACTCCTGAAAATATTGTCACTCTTTTGAATCAACTATCTGAAGATGCGAAACAATGATCCAAATATCAAGGAGATCAAAGAAAATCAACAGGGGTGCGCTAAGTAGAATCGTCGACAGCAATGCAGGACCGAATTGCAGCTCTGGCTAAGGAGGTCAAGCAACTGACGATGGCTCAAGTGCAAACTCAACCACATGTGGTATGTGACATTTGTGGGTTGGGACACCCTACACATGAGTGTCAAGCTACAACTGAGAAAGTCAATGTTGTAGGGAACTTCAATAGAGGAAACTACCAAGGTGGTAACAACTATACTGCTATGGGACAAAGACATCCAGGTTTTCATGGAGTTCACCTAATGGGAGCTTGAACTCATGGCATCAAAATAATCTCAGACCCCAGGGTCGAGGACCACCAGGTTTTCAAAACCAGCAGAGGCATCAGTACCAGCCACCACAACCAAATCAGTCAAATATGGAAGATCTCATGAAGGCATTCATCAATAAAACAGATAAAAAATTCGAAACCCAGGGCAGGGCTATCCGGAATTTAGAAAGACAAATGGGGCAAATTGAAAGTTGTTGTCTGAGAGGGCTTTAGGGACTCTTCCCTCTGACACTATAAAGAACCCAAAGGAAACAATCAAAGTTGTATCTCTGAGAAGTGGAAAAGCATTGACTGACCCAATAGTGAAGGCTAAACCTAAGGTGGTTAACAAACAGACTGAGGCACTGGCAGAGAAAAAGAATGAATGGAAAAAAGGCTAGAGTTGTGGGGTACAAAAGGAGATTGAAGAAATTAGGCACATTCCAGATCTACCATTCCCTCAGAAGATGAAGCGGGAGAAACTTGACAAATCTTTTGGGCGATTATTGGAGATGCTCAAGAAACTTTATATAAATATTCCTTTCACAGAGGTACTCACTCAGATGCCTGCTTATGCAAAGTTTTTGAAGGAAATTCTGTCTAGCAAGAGAAAATTAGAGGAAACAATAGTGGTCAAGCTAAATGCCCACTGTAGTGCGATATTGCAAAACAAAATTCCCCAAAAGTGCGGGGATCCAGGAAGCTTCACCATACCATGCTCTCAAGGAAGTGAAAAGTTTGCAAGGCCCTCTATGATTTTGGGGCGTCTATAAATCTAATGAATTTATCTGTATTCAGGAAACTGGAAGGTGAGCTTGGAGTGATCAAATCAATACCAGTATCTCTACAATTGGCTGACCATACCACTATTCTACTGAGGGAATCCTTGAAGATATTCTACTGCGGGTGGATAAGTTTGTGTTCCCTGTAGACTTTATTGTGGTGGATATGGAGGTGAACAAGGAGGTGCCTCTAATTTTGGGAGGCCATTTTTATGTAAAGGTAGAGTTATCCTTGATATCTATGAGGGGAAGCTTATGCTCAAAGTGGGCAATGAAAAAATGGTGTTTCAGATGAAGAGGATGATGAAATACCCCAGCGATTAGGTGTCCACCTACTCGTGTTTCAAGATAGATATTGTAAGGGAATTGGCTGAAAAATACAAGTTAGAAAAGCTTGTGGGAGATACTCTAGAGAGGTGTATTACTCAGTCTAGTACAATGGAGGAAGAAGATGCTGAAATAAAGAAAGAGGCTGAAGCTCTTGAAAATGAGAATCAAGTGGTTGATGAGGAGGAACTAAAAGAGGAGGATCCTAAGCCTAATGTGGAATTGGAAGTCTTACCCACTCACTTAAAATATGCTTATCTTGAAACTAACAATTTTTTCGTGATTATTTCTGCTAACTTAATAGGTACATAGGAGCAAAAGTTGGTGGAGCTACTGAAAAAGCATAAGAAGGCCATTGGCTGGGGCATAGCTAATATTCAAGGAATCAGTCCAACCATTTGCATGCACAAAATTCTGTTGGAAGAAAATAGCAAGGCAGTGGTGTATCCCCAATGCAAGTTGCATAAGAATTTGGAGGAGGTAGTGCACTAGGAGATCATCAAATTACTAGTAGCGGGAGTGATCTTCCCCATCTCTGATAATCAATGGATTAGTCCGGTGCAAGTTGTACCTAAGAAGGGAGGCATGGCAGTGGTGAAAAATGAAGACAGTGAGTTAATCCCCACAAGAACAGTCGCTGGTGGAGAATGTGCATTGATTATAGAAGGTTGAATGATGCAACAAGGAAAGACCACTTCCACTCCCTTTTATTGATCAAATGCTCGAGAAAGTGGCTGGACATGGATGCTACTGGGTCTTGGATGGGTATTCAGGCTACAATCAAATACCTATTACTCCAAAAGATGTTAAGAAGACCACATTCACTTGCCCGTCAGGTATTTTTGCTTACAGGAGGATGTTGTTTGGGTTGTGTAATGCACCTGCCACTTTTCAACGGTGCATGATATCTATATTCTCCTATTTAAAGGGGAAGCATCTATAGGTGTTCATGGATGATTTCACCCTTTTTGGTGATGACTTTGAGGATTGCTTGATGAACTTGAAGCTCGTGCTTGAACGTTGTGAAGCTACTCACTTGGTTCTTAACTGGGAGAAGTTTCACTTCATGGTGAAAGAGGGAATTGTCCTGGGCCACAAAGTAACTGCTCATGGAATTGAAGTTGACAGAGCTAAGGTTGATGTTATTTCTAAGCTCCCTTCCCCGACTTTTGTGAAGAGCATAAGAAGTTTCTTGGGACATGATGGGTTCTATAGGAGGTTCATCAAAAACTTTTCCATTATTACCAACCCGTTGACAGCATTGCTAGCGAAACATGCCAAGTTTATTTTCAATGTGGAGTGCTTAAGAGCATTCGAATTGATAAAGGAAAATCTTGTGAGTGCTCTTATTATGGTGACACCTTATTGGAGCCATCCATTTGAGATAATGTGTGTTTCTAGTGATGTAGATGTGGGAGCAGTTCTGAAGCAACGAAGAGATAAAATGTTTAGGCCTATATACTATGCAAGCAGGACACTGAATGATGCTCAAGTTAATTATGCCACTACTCAGAGGGAGTTTTTTGATGTGGTATTTGCTTTTGACAAGTTTAGATCATACCTTGTGGAAAGTAAGGTTATTGTACACACTGATCACTCAACGTTGAAATACCTGTTGAGTAAGGAGTCCAAGCCGCGTCTGATGCGGTGAGTGTTGTTGCTTCAAGAGTTTGACTTGGAGATAAAAGATAGGAAGGGCACACAAAATCAAGTCACAGATCATTTATCTCGACATGAGAAACCTCCAGTTAAAATAGTCAAAAAAAAGGAAGAGTTCCCTGATGAGTAGATTTTCTCCATAGTTGCGGTCTCCGAAAAGCCGCCTTGGTATGGGATGTAGCCAACTTTTTGGCTAGTGGATGGTTGCCTCATGAAATCACTCGTGATCAAATATGGAAGTTTCAAGGTGAGCTAAAAAGTTATTTATGGGATGATCCTTTCTTGTTTAAACTGTGTGCATATGGTGTGATTCGAAGATGTGCTCCTGAAGGAAAGATGGAAAGCATTCTGTCTCATTGCCATGATAGAGCAGCCGGAGAACACTATGGTGGAAATCGCACTGCATCAAAGGTCATGGAAGCTAGTTTCTTTTGGCCTACTCTGTACAAATATGCAAGAGCGTATGCAGCTGCATGTGACACGTGTCAGAGAACAAGTAACATTAGCAAGAGGGATGAAATTCCCCTCAAATCCATTCCGGTATGTGAAGATTTTTACGTTTGGGTCATTGACTTTATGGGTCCGTTCCCAATGTTTAATTCTTATGAGTATATCCTAGTAGCCATTGACTACGTCTCTAAATGGGTCGAAGCAATCCCTACTACAACCAATGATGCTCTAGTGGTGTGTGAGTTTTTGCGGAAAAATATCTTTACCCGCTTTGGGACACCTCGAGTGATTATCAGTGACAATGGGTCACACTTTGTGAATAAGTAGTTTGCTGCACTGCTATCCAAGTATAGGGTCACACACAAAATAGGAACCCCGTACCATGCCCAAACTAGTGGGCAAGTCGAAGTGGCCAACCGGGAACTTAAACGAATTCTTGAAAAGACGGTTAGTGCTTCTCGTAAAGATTGGTATGTCAAGTTGGATGAAGCTCTATGGGCATATAGAACTGCGTTCCATAGGGATTTCTCCATTCAAATTAGTGTATGAAAAGTCGTGTCACCTACCTGTTGAGATAGAACATAAGGCTTATTGGGAAATTAAGACGCTTAAGCTTGATCTTAGTCTTGCAGGTGATCACAGGTTGGCGCAAATGAATGAATTGGAGGAGTTCATACTGGACGCGTATGAGAGTGCACGGATTTTCAATGAAAAGACTAAAAGGTGGGATGATCATCTGATTAAGCCAAAGGATTTTCATGAAGGGGACATAGTCCATTGTACAATAGTAGATTCAGATTATTTCTCGAAAAAATCAAGTCTAGATGGACTGGACCATATGTGGTGAAACATGTAATCACCATATGGGGTAATTGAGATCCATAACCAAGACGGAACAGAAAGTTTAAAAGTAAATAGGCACAGACTAAAACCGTATCTTGTTGGAGGATTTGCGTAGTAATCCTCGAGCATCAAAATCAATTGAGGATGCCTGGTTGAGTCAAGTTGACGACTATAACTCAGAACTAACTCTAACCCTTCTGCTAGTTGATTTTCTTTTTTCTTCTTCACTTTTGTTCACAACATAGAATAGATAGAAATTAGTGTATACTATGATGTAGCATATACAGGAAGGTATATGTCGTGGAAGGCACGAAGTGCTGCTAAAAAAAAAGTTATGACGGCTGAAAATACGTGCGTGGCCGCGCATTTTCAGCCCTTTTCTGCCTCATGTGCGTGGCCACGCACTCACCACGCATATGGCCGCGCATTTTCCGCCCTCTTCTACATCACTTGCGTGGTTGCGCACGAGGCAACCCGACCACGCACAAGTGAGTCCTTCATTTTTTTTCTTTTTTCTTTTTAATTCCGTGCCCCCCCCCCCCACACACACACTAAACACCCCAATTCCAAAATACCCCCTTTTTCTTACCTTCTAAAAAACCCTAACCCAACCCCCTTCTCTCATATCTTCTCTTAAGCATACAATACTACCATCAACTGATAGTTCCATCTTTCCTCTTCTCCCCTCCCCACATCCTCACAAGTCTCCCCTCAGGTAAGTGAGATTCTTTCTCCCTCTTTACTTAGTTTTTTTTTATTTATCTTGTGTTGTAGTAGATTTTTGTTGGTGTTTTCTTTCTGTTTATACTCGTTTTCTTATGGGGTGGAAGTTGAATTTCAACATGGATGGGCTAGGTGTGACATTAGTGTATCCTTCATCTAATCGGGGATAAAATTATTTTGTGTAGGGGTTCGGAAGAACTGTGCATATTATTTGTTCGTATATGTCACGACCAAATTTCTCTTATAGGTCGTGATGGCGCCCAACGTTCCGCTAGGCAACCCAATAGTGAACTAACTCAGTGATCCTTCCTTTTAGAAATATTGAAATAATTGGTTTTTTGTCCGTACATAAATCGGAAGTAAGAATTTAATAAAATAAGAGAGTAAATTTTTAAAAACAAGATAAATAAATAAAATAACCCAAAACCATTAAGTGTCAACCAAAATAAATCACTAAGGTCTGGTGTCACAAGGGTATGGGCTACTAGTAGAATATACAATGATTACTACTCTACTATCTGAAATAAAATAGGCAGAATATAAACAAAAGAAAAGACTCTGGCTGCTGGAGAACGGCTCTGAAGGCATCTCACCGTGTAGTCTCATAACAGGGATCAAGTGTGGGCGCTGGACTGATACCCAGATGCACCTGCCTCAGATCCTGCACATTAAGTGCAGAAGTGCAGCATGATTACATAAACAACATGTACCCAGTAAGTATCCAGTCTAACCTCGAAGATGTAGTGACGAGGGGTCGACTTTGACACTTACTATGGGCTAACAATAAAATGTCAAAATAATAACTAAGCATGGATTACAGATTTACATCTGAAAACTCAATAACAGGAATAATAACAAATATTTTTCTAATAGTGTATCCCAAGTTTATTTTCATCATTTAACAATTTATATCTCAAGTCAATGAAACAATATCAATTATAGGTGGTTCCAAATATTTATCACGCGCAAATTATGCCGAAGTCGTACGGCCTGATCCAACATAAAATATTTAAATTATGCATTGCCGAGGATCGAACAACACAAATCATAGATGCATCTATTTGCTACCGAGGCATTCGGCCCGCTCCACGAAAATAGAAAAATGCTTTATAACGGCGAATTCAAGATTTATTAAGAGTCAATTATTTTAAGAAACATCAATTATCAATAACAGTCAAGTGGCTCGTCCAAGAATTTAAGTAAATGAAATTTAACCTTCTACCATTCCTTTATCAAGTTCCAACATGATTTAAGCAATTAAGTTGACAAGTGGGGTGCAAACATCGCAAATATATCATGGTATGGGTCCTAGACTACCCAGACATAAGCATAATTAGTAGCTACGTACGGACTCTCGTCATGTCGTGCGTACATAGCCACACCCCCCCCACAAATAGAAACACATACTAATTAGTTCACCTATAGGGTTAATTATCTCTTACAAGGTTAGAAAAGAGACTTACCTCGTCTCAAAGCCTGCTTTCCGGTCCAAGATAGTGCTCAAACCCTCAATTTGGTGTCGAACGACTCGAAACTAGTCAAATATTATATAAAATAATCAATACATGTTCAAAAGTTCATATCCTAATTATTAAAGTGATTTCCCAAGCCTATTTGAAGAATCCATAAAATTGACCTAGGTTTTTCATCTAACCCATAAATTCCACAAATTTACATGTTAAAATCTACTCATAATCTATGTATTAAACTCACACATGTAGAAATTACTTACCCTCAATATCTAGGTTGAAATACCCCTTTTTGAAGCTCCAAATTGCCCAAGTGTGTGAAAAATGAGAGGAAAAAGGCCTAAGTTTCATTTTAAAACATTCTGCCCAGACCTTACCCTTCATCGCGAACGTGATAACGCCTATGCATTCGCGAAGGCAAAACTGGAGAGCCTATAAAACTCCTTCTTCGTGATTGCGTAAGGAGTCTCGCGAACGTGATGAACTGGGTTGACTCCCTATCGCGAACGCGTGCCTTAACTCGCGATCGCATAGGGCAACTGGGTTGCCCAAGGCCCAGGCCCCTCGACCCTTCTGGAACTCAATAGGTCTTCCACGAATGCGTAGACCACTGGCCCCAAGACTCCGCGAATGTGGCCTTAGCTTCGCGAACGTGAAGAACAAAAACCCACCCAGTCCAAATCCTTCTCTGCGAACGCGATGGTCCTTCCGCGTTCGCGAAGAAGGAAACCATAACTGGATAATCTGATTTCCCAAACTTAGCTCCCGGTGGTTCGAAACACACCTGAGCCCCTCGGGACCCCCTCCAAATACACAGACTATCTATAGACATAATACAGACCTACTCGAACCCTCGAAATATGTAAAACAACAACGAAACCAAGAATCACACCCCAAAACCAAATTGAATCAAAATATGAACTTCAAGTTCTTCAATTTACTCCGAATGTTCCGAAACATACTTAGACTACTCAGAATGACACCAAATTTTGCGTTCAAGTATTAAATCACCATACGAAACTATTCCCGATCTCGGAATCCCATTTGGACCTTGATATAACCAAAACCTACTCCAAACCAAATTTAAAGAACTTTAAAACCTTCAAAGAACCAACTTTCACTACTAAACGCTGAAATGCTTCCGGGTCATCCAAAACCTGATCCGAACATATGCCCAAGTCTGAAATCATCATATGAACCTATTGGAACCGTCAAATCCCAATTCTGAGGTCGTTTGCTTAATACGTTGACCGAAGTCAAACTTAGCATTTTTAGCCAACCTTAAGGAACCAAGTGTTCGGATTTAAACCCGAACCCTTCTAAATCCCGAACTAACCATTCCCGCCAGTCATAAAACAGTAAAAGAACATACGGGGAGTCTTATTTAGGGGAAAAGGGTTCTAAAAAGTAAAATGACCGGTTGGGTCGTTACAGTATAAATGCCACAAAGAGTTTGAGAGTGTAATTTTGTGACCAAGTGTGATGGTGAAGTCTGAGTAGCCTCCCTTTGTTCACCAATTGCACCTTTAGCTGATATTTGGTGTTTGTTACTGGTATTATGGCTCCATCCAAAAAATGAAAAACCACAGGTGCCTCATCAAGTGGTCACGTTGGCTCATCCCAGTCACGAGCTTCTGCTACTGCTCGCCCGAATGATAATAACAAGTTCGTCTTCTGGGCAGCCCAGGAACGATTCCCAAATAAGGAAAGCAAGAAGCCCATATCGGAGAGGGGAATTGATATGCGGTCCCTCCAAAATGATTGTCCCAATATGTATTATGAATTAGTTAGGCAAGGCTTGGGGATATTTTTTGAAGAACCTAAAAAGGCCAACTTAATGGTCATTTGGGAGTTTTATGCGAACTGCCCGGAACATGACAACCATGTCTGCATAGTTCGAAATAAGAGTGTGGACTTCTCCAAAGAGGCCATTCGAAGGGCTTACCGTTTGCTATTGTTTGGGGAAGATACTGACGCAGAAGACCATTATGACATGTATAGCAGAGAACCACCCATGTGGCAACTGTTCTTTAGAACCATTTATGTGCCCAATAAGGAGGTAGTGTAGATCACGCAGGGGGACATGAATGGAAAAGTTAAGCGGGAACGAAAAATCCGGGCTGATAAAGTAGTAACTAGGAAGGACCTTGCTAGGCCTGTTGAGGCAGATAGCAAGGAGTCTGATGTGCAATGAGATGCAAGATGAGGATGTTGTTGCTTCCTCGCTGCATGAGCAGGATGTTGGGGAAACCTCAGGTGGCAGATGGGAAACAAGAATGAGCGCCTTAGAGCAGGAGATGGCGGGGATGCGTACCTCTGTCACAGACTTGGGAGCTCGATTGAATTCCCTTGATACACAAAATGCCAAATCTGTGAGGAATATCATGGAATAGTTGCGTGCACTTGGCCGGGCTTTCCATCTAGACCCCGGCACTGTCTCCGGCACGGCCTGACTCTATCAGGGAAGTTTTGTTTACCTTGCGTTTTTCTTTGTGTGACATGGGGACATCCACCATTTAAAGTGTGGGTGGGGGCTATGTGTGTGTTGTATGTACCTGTAAATGAGTTTTCCTCTTGGTAGTTGTAGTTTGCTTTGTCTTTGCTAGCTACAGTAGGTAGTGATAATCGAAAACAAAAATGAAAAAAGAAATTCAATTTTTCCAGACGATGGATATAAATTGACGAGTTTCTTGAGGGAGTAAGTCGAAAGAAAAAGACTAAGAGATTTTCTTTTTTTAGGTAGTTTATTAATTCCTCCTTGGTTTTTCTTTGTGCCGCGGTTCTTTTCTAAAGATTTTGTTTTGAACCGGGTGTAGTTAGATTTTTTTTAGGTGTAGGAATACCTTGAACTGTGATTTGAAATGAACGCTATATCTCTCCACTTTGTTATGCCTTGAGAATAGTGAGTATTTTGTTGTGAATCTTGTATGAGTAACTTAAATTGTATGATTTTAACTTTTCTTAACTACTTTGACGAGAGTGTCTTGATGAGTCCAATACTGAGTGAGTTATGTGCCATATGTGTGTGAGATTTTGTATATTCTATGCATTGTATTTGATGTCTAGAACTTTCCTTGTGTGTTTGCAAAATGAAATAGTAGTTTTCTTCAGTCTTGGAAGTGATATAGGCGTTTCTTTGTTGAGCCAGCTATATGTTATTACACACCTAATTGTTATGTATGTTAGTTAACCCCTTTGATCATGTAATCATGTTTTCTTTGGCAGCAACATTACAAGCCTTACCCATTTATTTGAATTGACCATCTATTTAAACCTTGTACCTCTCGCGAGCACTTATATTATATGAATTGTGTAAAAGATGAAGTGTGGGGTGATTGGTTTGACTTTTGAGTGGGACTATTGAAATAAGGAGAAAGGTGCAGTGTGTTAAAAAATGTAAGATCCACTCAAATTAAAGAGAGAGAAAAAAGGTGGTATTGTTGGGAAAAATAATCCTTGATAGTAGAACTCTTAATGTATTTGTGATTAAAGAATAGGGAGTTAATACATGTTTATGTTAAGGTGGAGTATGGTTTGAAATAATTGTGGGGTTTGAATAATGAAATGTATGTATTAAAGTGCTTAGGGAGATATAGTCACTCTTATATCAAAAGGTATCCTACCCGCCCCACAGCCTACACTAAAATCAATTAAAGTCCTACTTGATCCTTGACTAATTGAGCCCGAATTAGTAGAGAAGTACACTATGGGCAAGCCTATGGTTAATCATTTGTGGCATATGAATGTTGGTTTCTGAGAGGGAATGACTTATTTCTATATTGAGTTCCTAATTGTTTCTTAACTTTTATGGTGCATGGAACTACTCTCTATTGTTGTGTGAGGGGCACTTGATTCATGAAGGAAAGATAATTCTTGACCTCTATGTTAGAGAAAGTGAGGATAATATGTGGTGTTGTTGAGTCAAACATTGAGTTTAAGATGACATGATATTGTACTTAATCAATGTACATTTATTCTATTTTAAAGAGTCTTGGTGTGATGAGTCTTGAGTGTTGTTGAAAAAGGGCGTATTTAGGTGAAGTGTAGTTGGATTGCTCGGGGACGAGCAATGGTTTAGGTGTGGGGTGTTGATGGTAGGCTATAATTGTGTATTTTGGCCATTAATTGCATACTAATTCTCTGCACTTTACTAATATTTCAACTTTAAATGGTATTAATTTGCACTTAGTGTGTATTTTATGCTTCGCATGAGCAATTCCGAGCTACAATGAGGTTATGGAGCTTATTCGAGCTATTATGGAGCTTTGAAGTCTGAGTGAAAGCTTATGGAGTAATTTGGGATTGTGTTCGAGGATCAACGGATAATATCACACTCAACAAGAAGAAAGAATAAGTGAGCAAGAAGTTACCCAAGTGCGCGGCCGTGCACTGGTCGCGCACTGGGAGAGCATGACAAGCAGAACACTGGCCAAAGTGCAAAGCCGCGATAACCTGCCCAGGTGCGCGGCCGCGCACGTCTGCCCGGAAAATTTTCCCAAGCCTAATTTGGTAATGTCGAAGGCGACTTACCTTGACCTATATGAAGCCCAGATCGTCTAAAAAGAGGGTATCTTGGATTTTGAGAGCAACTTTTGGAAGAGAAGAAGCACGGAAGCAACGGAAAATCAAGATACTTGATTCAACTCACTCAATACGAAAGTTTGTTTGAATTTAGGAATTATAATATCTTCTTGTTCATCTAATACTCTTGCTATGAATATTTTCTCTGTTATGGATTAATTCTCCTTAGGGTTATTGACGGATGTTGTGAATTGACTATCGTTTTGGGTTTTACTCTTTGTTAATTGCCCGAATTTATTGAATGAGTTTTTAATTGAATTGCAAGGTTTATTGTAGTTTTACTTTAATCTAAAGAGAAGTTTTGTTGCTATTTGCATTATACCATCTTATTTGGGTTGATTTTATGCATCTTCTAGGTAATCGAAAGAGCTTAAAGAGTTATCGATTAACTCAGTTCAGAAGAATAACCGAGAGGTGTTCTTTGAAGATCGTCCATTCAGTATTTTAGTGCATATGTTCATAGGACATGTTATTAGACTAATTAAAGGAATCAAATTTATTTGGAAGAAGAATTTGAATCCCTGAAGTATTCTTATCATCTGTTGAAATCGAAAGAGTCAACAGTAGTTAAGAATGAATTTAACACAGAGTTACCCGGAACAATAGTTGATCACATATCTTGTCATCACGATTACTTCTCGCACTGATATTCCATCGTTGTTACTAATCATTAGGATATCATTAGTTTCTGACAGCTGATAATCTTAGTTTTATTTGTAGTCGATAATAACATCAATCAAAAGGTTTATTATCCTGGATAGTGTTGAGCTGATGATTTAATAGAACATTATTGAAACCAATCCATGTGGAGACGATTTATTACTATACTATATTTCACTAGCGAGCTTATGTTTTATACAACGATTTTGCGCTCGTCAACATCCAATAAAATGAAGTGGTAGAGAGGAACAATAGACACATTCTAAACATATCCAGAGCATTGAGATTCCAATCTAGAATACCAATTAAGTACTGGGGTATTTGCATTCATCTGCAGTATATTTGATAAACAAACTGAGTTTTGTAGTGATTCAAGGGAGAAGCCCCTATGAGCTTCTATACAAGAATAAACCTTCTTGAACACATCTGCAAGTTATTGGATGTTTATGTTATGCAATAAGCGTTGCCAAGGGAGACAAGTTTGGAGAAATGGCTAGAATTGTAGTATGATGGGCTAGTTGAATGTCATGACCATCAGGATATTAAAAACATGCTTGTAAGTTACAAAATGCAAAAACAAATGCCTATTGAGATTTATACACTGCTAAAAAATAATATTTTTATGAGTACTTCTCTTGAAAAAAATAGTTCTAGGGGTAATGAGTCTGAAGAGGTGACGGGAGCAGTTGTACAAGAACATGAATCACTAAATTCAGCATGTAATCATTATTTTTATTTATCTTAGTTACTTCTATCGATATTTTTACTTGATGTTACTTATTTAATATTCGTACGTTCCAACGCTGTAAAAAGAAAAACCAGAGGTCCTACACGGTGCGTGAAGATAATTAACTTACAGGAGGGATAAAAACTACCGGTACAATTTGATAAAAATCATCAAGCTATTGGTGATAATGCAAGCAAATTAATTTAGTTTTTGGGCCAAACAATTAGAAGCCGAACTCGTTGCCCTTTAAGGGTAAATGGTTGGAAAGAGATTGAGCAAGATAAGAACGATCATATGTAGGACATCGTCTTGGTAAGAAAAACTAACAAACTAACAAATTTATAATATTCTATATTTTCGTATAGATTAACAATTACTAGAATATATGATCATAAATTGTGATGGTATTTATTTCTTATAGAAAATTTTTAGTTTTAATGTGTTCGAGGGAGAAAAAGCACAATTCATGGTAAAATGAGTGACTCCTATAGATACTATAGGTACAAGTTGAAGAAGAAGTATTTTGATTCAAAAGCAAGTTACCAACTTCGCCAAGGAACAAGCCTAAACGTGTTGCCGAAGATGAATGGAAATATTTGGTCAATCTTTGGAGTGATGCTGACTTTCAGGTATTTAAAATGTAAATTAATTTATTTATGCTTTATTTTATTATATGTTTCATAGTTTGAGGATCTCAAGATTATTTAGAATAATTAATTATGGATGTGTTTGAGATAACTAAAAGTGTTTTACTCTGTATTATTGTTTTTGTGATCCAAGGTTTGGATCCCAAATAAAATTAAGTTCTTTTTTTTATCACTGACCTTTCCTTATATAAGTGCATGGTAATTTTACTTGTCTTTGTATTTTTATATTCGATTTGTCAGTTTTTATGAGTAACTAATGTTCTTATCATTTTTTTCTATTTTTAATTCCTTGACTCCACATATTGGGACCAAAAGTTATGTAAGACTTAAATATGAAATGGTATGAACACTGTACTAATATTTTTAGAACTAATTTAGAAGAATTATATTTACATATTATATTTAATTAATGAAAATAATTATTTTTCTGCAGGAGCAGAAAAATGGAAAAGCTCCTTCTCGTGTTGAAGTTTTTATGGAATCTCACAAGAGAAAAAAAGAAAAACAAATTGATGCTTTTCCAGAAGATATTATTGTAAAGAAGGAGAATTTTTTTTAAATTATGATAATATCTTCGAAAAATTACTTGGGGCTGAAAAAAATGGATATATTCGTGCATATCCCACAGAAAAGATATCAGTGAATATTTTGATGGTAGATTAACAAAAGCACAATTTATAAAGCAACTAGAATTGACTAGAAAAAGGGCAAATGAGCGTGTGGAAGAAGTTAAAAAGGAAGCTAAGGAACAAGTTGAAGAAATCAAGAAATATATGAATAATCAGCTACTAGAGATGAGTAAACAACGGGAAGAAAACTTTCGAATGATACTTGCAGCACAAGGTCTACGACAAAATGATACAAATCTAACTGTATGTAACTTATTAAACTTTTATTAATATATTTTTATATTAACAATTTAGTATATACGTGATTTCTTTAAGGTAATATTCATATTAAAATAATATTCAATTTAGTATATACGTGATCTCAGGATCGTGATGGCGCCTAACACCATATTTGCCAGGCAAGCCAATGTTAGAACTTAACTAACCTTTTCTTTTAAAAGTTTGGTTAAACACAATAGAACAATTTAAAATAAAAAAAAAATTTAATACTTTCCAATAAATGCAATCAGGAATAATATTCGATAAGATAAAATGAACCACAAACTAATACTAACTATATAACTACCCAGGGTCTGGTGTCACAATTCACGAACTACTAAAGAATACTACAAGTATTTGGCTGAAAGAAATATATCTCTGTTTTGAATGAATTTAAAACAGCAATCTAATTAATAAAGGGAAGACTCCAGGAATCTGCAGACGCCAGCAGATCTACCTCGTGTCTCCGTGTGAATGCTCAACTACTGCTAAAAAGAATCAGCTATTACTTTCACCTAGCTCTGGCCGATACTTGGATCTGCACAAGAAGTGCAGAGTGCAATATCAGTACAACCGACTCCATGTACTGGTAAGTACCGAGCCTAACCTCGACGAAGTAGTGACGAGGCTATGACGGGGCATTTATAACATAACCTGGATATAATGTATAATAAAGCAAGAAGGGAATAATAATAAACTAATTAAACAGTAACTTGCGAAAATTAATAAAATAACTCGGTTAACTTTTTCCGATCTCAACTATAACCAATCTTCATAAAACTTTTCAAGTTTCAATTTGAAATAACCGTAAGTGCAGAATATGAAATGACAACAGTAAAGCAGTGAGTATTCCGGTCTTTATGTTTAAAAATCAATAAAACATGAATATCCTCCCTTATTGCTCCTTGTTATGGCACGCAACCCGCTCCCACATGTCCATCGTTATTGCTCCTCCCTATATATACCACCCTTATTTCTCATGTTGAAGCGTGCAACTCGATCCCACATGTCCACCCTTATCACTCCTTGTTGCAGCGTGCAACCCGCTCCCACTGGACAATCACGTCTCTTTATTTATAAAATATTTCACAATTTAGGTCAAAGCCTTTCACAATATTTATGTCTCAACCAATTATAAACAGAAAGTTGTACTATTTATAAACTTCATCAATTATCCTTTCACAATGAAACCAACCGGAATGTATCGTACAACACTGTCAACTAGCTCAACCTTTTATGTACCACAATGAAGCCAAGGGAACAACTAACACTTTCAAAATACTTGAAATAATACTTAACAACAAGTTGACGAAAACAAGTAGACATGGAGGCATCAAAATTATGAAGACAATCAAAACATGAACATAATGAATTGAAAACGGGGAAAGGATCATATTAAACAGATAATTCGGTGGTGCATCGATACTCGTCACCTCACCTATACACCACGCACATGCAATTTCAAATAGCATCTAAGTTGAGGATTCCTATTCCCTCAAATCAAGGTTAACCAAACATTTACATCGATTTCACAAGCAATTCACTGCTCAAGCGCAGCTCTTCCTTTAGAATTTGCCTCTAACCCGCTCGAATCTAATCACAATTGGTTCAATATCATTAATTATTGCTAAAGGCATTAACTTTAATGAAAAATCATGGTTTTCCTATGTTTTCCTATCAAAAGACAAAAAATCGACTCCTGGTCCGCTTGGTCTAAACTCGAGGTTCGGATGAAATCCAATTTATCCATTCTCCCTCAAGCCCGAATATACAATTGGTTTGACCTCAATTCGAGGTCTAGATTTCCAAATTTCTAAATTCCTAAGTTCTATCCAAAATCCCAATTTTTACCATGAAAACTCTAGATTTTTGGTTGAAATCTTGTTAAAAGTTGTAAAGAATTGAAAGGAATTAGTTAGAGATCACTTACCAATGATTTGGAGAAGTTTGGGTCTTTCGAAAACGCCTATGGAGGATTAGGGTTTGAGAGAATTGAAAAATGGGTGAAAATCCCGTTTAAAATCTCACTTAACAGGCTGCAGTTATCGCAATTGCGATCAGGGGTTCGCAATTGCGAACCTTTTGAAATCCTTCTTCCTTCGCATTTGCGACATCTGAAGGCCTTTGCATTTGCGGCCAAAAACTCACATTTGAAACAAAAATGTCGCGTTTCCCAGGTCTGTTGACTTCGCAATTGCGAGGCCTGATCTCGCAATTGCGAGTTCAGAGACCTGGTGACAGACACCAGATGCACAACTAAGATTTCTAAGTTCTAATCACTCTGTAGCCTACCCGAAACTCACCCGAGCCCTCGGGGTTCCAAACCAAACATGCACGCAAGTCTAAAAATATCATACTGACTTGCTCGTTTGATCAAATCATCAAAATAACATCAAAACCTACGAATTTAACCTCAAACTCATGATTTTCCTCAAGAACACTTCAATTTCACTATTTCTCAACCGGACGTCCGAATCACGTCAAATCAACTTCGATTCTCACCAAATTCCACAGATGGGACTTAAATATCATAAAAAACTTGTACTGGGATCCGGAATCAAAATACGGACGCGATTCCACACATTAATTCATTTCTTTATTTCCTTAATAATTCAGCAAAACCATTTTTCTTCAAAAATTGATTTCTAAGGCTAGGGACCTCGAAATTCAATTCCGGGCATACGCCCAAGTCCCGTATTTTACTGTGGACCTTCCGGGATCGTTGAAACACATATCCGAGTCTGTTTACTGAAAATATTTACCAAAGTCAACTAAAACTAAATTTTAAATTCCAAAATTATTATTTCTCATATTTTTACATAAAAGCTTTCCGGTTTCACGTCCGGACTATGCATGCAAATTGAGGTACTTAAGATTTATATTTTTAAGGCTAATGAGCATGGAATGGAGTCTTAATTCATAAGATGACCCATTTGGGTAATCACAATCTCCACCTCTAAAACAAACGTTCGTCCTCGAACGGACATAGAAAATTACCTGAACTGACAAACAAGTGGGGATATCTACTCTGCATGTCTGACTCGGACTCCCAAGTAGCTGCCTCGACGGGCTAACCTTTCCACTGCACTCGAACTGAAGGATAACTCTTTTACCTCTACTGATGAACCTGCCGGTCTAAAATGGCTACCGGCTCCTCCTCATAAGTCAAATCTTTGTCCAATTGGACATAACTGAAATCTAACACGTGGGACAGGTCACCGTGTATTTCCGGAGCATAGACACATGAAATACCGGATGAACTGAGGATAACCCTGGAGGCAACGCAAGTCTATAAACTACATCCCCACTCTATCAAGAATCTCAAATGGCTCGATATACCTAGGGCTCAACCTACCTTTCTTCCCAAATCTCATAACACTCTTCATGGGCTATACCCTAAGTAATACCCTCTCTCCAACCATGAATGCTACATCACGAACCTTACGATCGGCGTAGCTCTTTTGCCTAGACTAAGCTGCACGAAGTCGATCCTGTATAACCTTGACCTTATATAAGACCTCTTGAACTAAGTCTGTACCCAATAACTGAGTCTCTCCCAGATCAAACCATCCAACTAGCGATCTACACCGTCTACCATATAACGCCTCATAGGGATCCATCTGAATACTCGACTGATAGCTATTATTGTAGGAAAACTCCTCTAACGGCAAGAAATGATCCCAAGAACCTCCAAAATCAATAACACAAGCGCGGGGCATATCCTCTAAGATCTGAATAGTACGCTCGGACTGACAGTGCATCTGAGGATGGAATACTGTACTCAACTCAACCCGTGAACTGCCCTACAAAAGTGCGAGGTAAACTGCGTACCCTGATCAGAAATGATAGACACGGGCACACCGCTCTAAATATATATCTCTGTCAACCGCTCTAAAGTATAAGTACTTGCCACTGGAATGAAATGTGCTTATTTAGTCAGCCTATCCACAACAACCCAAACAGCGTCAAACTTCCTCTAAGTTCGTGGGAGTCCAACAAGAAATTCCATAGCGATACGCTCCCACTTCCACTTAGGAATCTCTATCTGCTGAAGCAAACCACCAGGTCTCTGATGCTCATACTTCACTTGTTGACAACTCAAGCGACGAGCCACATAAGCAACAATATCCTTCTTCATCATTCGCCACCAATAATGTTGCCGTAGGTCCTGGTACATCTTGGTAGCACCCAGGTGAATAGAATACTTAGAACTGTGAGCCTCCTCAAGGATCAACTCATGAAGTCCATCAATGTTAGGCACGCATATATGACCCTGCATCCTCAAAACACCCTCATCTCCAACTGTAACCTTCTTGGCACCACCGTGCCAAACTGTGTCCCTAAGGACCATCAAATGTGGGTCATCATCCTGCCGATCTCTGATACGCTCAAATAAAGAAGACCGAGCGACTATACAAGCTAAAACACTATTGGGCGAAATATCCAACCTCACAAACTGATTAGCCAAAGTCTGAATGTCTGAAGCTAATGGTCTCTCACTGACTGGAATGAATGCAAGGCTGCCCACACTCATTGTCTTCCTACTCAATGCATCAACCACCACATTGGCCTTCCCCGGATGATACAATATAGTGATGTCATAATCTTTCAATAACTCTAACCATCTCCTCTGTCTTAAATTAAGATCCTTTTTCTAGAACAAGTACTGGAGACTGCGATGATCCGTGTAAACCTCACATGACACACCATAAAGATAATGCCTCCATATTTTCAATGTGTGAACAATGGATGTCAACTCTAAGTCATGGACAGGGTAATTATTCTCATGGACCTCCAACTGCCGAGACGCATATGCAATCACCCTGCCCTCCTGCATCAATACCTCTCCAATCCCAACAAGGGAAGCATCACAATATACCGTGAAAGATCCTGAGCCTGATGGTAACACCAACACCGGTGTTGAAGTCAAGGCTGTCTTGAGCTTCTGAAATATCGCCTCACACTCGTTTGACCATTTGAATGGCGCACCATTTTAGGTCAATTTAGGCATTGGGGATGCTATAGATGAAAACCCTTCCACAAACCGACGATAGTAACCTGCCAAACCCAAGAAGCTCCTGATTTCCGTGGCTGAAGCGGGTCTAGGCCAGTTCTTGACTGCCTCTATCTTCTTAGGATCTACCTGAATACCTTCTACTGATACGATGGGACCCAAGAAAGCTACTGAATCCAACCAGAACTCACACTTTGAAAATTTTGCATACAACTGATTATCCCTCAAAGTCTGGAGCGCTATCCGGAGGTGCTGCTCATGCTCCTCCCTACTGCGGGAGTATATTAGAATATCATCAATAAACACTATTATGAAGGAATCCAGATGAGTCTTGAAAGCCCGATTCATCAAATCCATAAAGGTTGTTGGGGCATTAGTCAAACCAAAAGACATCATTAGAAATTCATAGTGCCCATACCTCGTCCGAAAGGCTGACTTAGGAACATCGGACGCTCTAATCTTCAACTGATGGTAGACCGACCTCAGATCAATTTTCGAAAACACCCTGGAACCCTGAAGCTGGTCAGATAAATCATCAATTCTCGGCATCCTTTCCCCGTTTTCAATTCATTATGTTCTTGTTTTGATTGTCTTCATGATTTTGATGCCTCCATGTCTACTTGTTTTCGTCAACTTGTTGTTAAGTATTGTTTCAAGTATTTTGGAAGTGTTAGTTGTTCCCTTGGCTTCATTGTGGCACATAAAAGGTTGAGATGGTTGACGGTGTTGTACGATACATTCCGGTTGGTTTCATTATGAAAGGATAATTGATGAACTTTATGAATAGTACAGCTTTCTGTTTACAATTGTTGAGACATAAATATTGTGAAAGGCTTTGACCTAAATTGTGAAATCTTTTTATAAATAAAGAGATGTGATTGTCCGGTGGAAGCATGTTGCACGCCGCAACAAGAAGTGATAAGGGTGGACAGGTGGGATCGGGTTGCACGCCGCAATAGGAGAAATAAGGGTGATATATATATGGAGAAGCAATAAGAGTGGACAGGTGGGAGCGGGTTGCGTGCCGCAACAAGGAGCAATAAGGGAGGTTATTCATGTTTTATTGATTTTTAAACATAAAGACTGGAATACTCACTGTTTTACTGTTGTCATTTCATATTCTTTTTGAATTGAAACTTGAAAAGTTTCGTGAGGATTAGTTATAGCTGAGATCGGGAAAAGTTAACCGAGTTATTTTATTAATTGTCGCAAGTTACTGTTTAATAAGTTTAATATTATTCTCTTCTTGCTTTATTATATATTGTATCTAGGTTATGTTATAAATGCTCAGTCGTAGCCTCGTCAAATCAACTTCGATTCTCACCAAATTTCACAGATGGGACTTAAATATCATAACAAATTTGTACCGGGATCCGGAATCAAAATAAAGCCTGATACCAGCGATTTCACACATTAATTCATTTCTTTATTTCCTTAATAATCCAGCAAAATAATTTTTTTCAAAAATTGATTCTAAGTCTAGGGACCTCGGAATTCAATTCCGGGCATACGCCAAAGTCTGATATTTTACTGCGGACCTCCCGGGATCGTCAAAATACAGATCCGGGTCCGTTTACTCAAAATGTTGACCAAAGTCAACTAAAGCGAAACTTTAAATTCCAAAATTATTATTTCTCATATTCTTACATAAAAGCTTTCTGGTTTCACGTCGAGACTGTGCACGCAAATCGATGTAACTAAGAATTATCTTTTTAAGGCTAATGAGCCTGGAATGAAGTCTTAATTCATAAGATGATCCCTTTGGGTTATCACATTTTTTTCAATTGTTATTGCAGCTTATGGAGGAGTTATAAAAGCATCAAGGTCGACGGGAACATGTATAATGTTTTCCTCTTGTCAAAGCTTATTGATATGTTTCAAATGATGTTTTAATATTTGTAATGATATTGTTGAACCTTTGTTAAATCTTTTTACTAATGTATTGCATTTATTACGCAATTGAAGATCTTATGCTACAGTTGCCTATATGTTTCATTGCCAAAATTAGATTGTATTTCTAAATAGGGTTTATATGAATTATTGTGGCTAATAATGCTTGTGGAAATTTTTTAAATTAGTAGCAATGAATTTTTTAAATTTGTTGCTAAATGTATATATTGCCACATAATAAGAACATAGCTATGTACTTTTACTTTCATTTATTTTTTATTTTCATAGTAAATGAAGAAAATTTATTGCTACAATTTTATGCTTCATGCAAAAGAGAATGGAATCTTAGCTATGGTTTTTTGAATTTGTAGCTAAACATATCTATTCATTTTCACTTTTCGTAGTAAATGAAGAAATTTTTTTGCTATGGTTCTATATATATTTCATGGCTAAAAGTATGAAATCTTAGCTACAATATGAAAAGGTTTATGGCGAATACTTCAATTCATGGCTATGGAGTTTTTAAATCGTAGCTAAACATGAGTACTATTGCGATGAGACTAAGGTCTAAAAATAGCTACAAAATTTGAGTTTGCATGGTAAATAAATTAAATCTTTTTCTACAATATAACATTTCATGGCTACAATATAAAGATAAGTATAAATTGTATTCTTTGTGGCAAAAGAACAAAATCACTTGCTATAAGTATATCTTTCGTAACATAAACCTTTTACCATCATAGCTACAACATACAAAATGTCCGTAGCAATAAGTATTAGGCCTTAGCCACGGATCATGTAAAGTCTGTAGCTGACTTTTAGCTACGCTACATTTTTCTACGAATGTTACGGAAAAAAATATTGTGGCTAAAGTGTATTGCCACAAAAATTTTCATATTTAGCTACAGTGCTTTTCATAGCTATAAATATGTAATGTTGTAGTGAATTCATTCCTTGTGGAGTTTCAGGTTAAGGAGGGTGGAGTAATGACATCTGATCAACCTACAATCCTCAAGAAGTATGCCAGAACAATCAAGCAACTCATTTGGATGAAGGACTGTAGTCCAAAGTGGCAAAGCAGGCAATTTCTATTCACCTATCCTATGATAAGATTACACCAACATATCAGAGTTATCTGGACAAGCTCTCTACCTTAATTGAACGTCAGACTTTTAAAGAAGCAATCAAGATGAAAGATGGGTAGAAGCCATAAAGCAAGAAATTAAATTCTTGGAAGAAAACAAGACCTGGGAGGTGGTGACTCTTCCTAAGGGTAAGAATATAGTTGGTTCAAAATGGGTATACAAAATCAAATACCAAGTCAATAGTGAGGTTGAAAGGCTTAAGACAAGATTAGTTGCAAAAGGCTATAGTCAAAGAGAAAGATTAGATTATCATGACACCTTATATCCTGTGGTCAAAATGGTTACAGTGAAGACAGTGATTGCATTAGCAGTTTTCGAGGGCTGGAACTTATATCCAATGGATGTGTATAATGCCTTCTTACAAGGTGATTTGTATGAAGAAGTTTATATAAAGATGTAGAAGGATTTAGGAGACAGGGGAGCAAAAAGTTTACAAATTGTTTAAGTCCTTATATGAACTGAAACAAGTATGTAGACAATGAAATATTAAACTAACCAGAGCATTAGTGGAAGCGGTCTTCATGCAGAGCACTTATGACTATTCACTGGAGGACAAGATGTGGTAATTTTTCTAGTGTATGTGGATGATTCACTCATCACTGAAAGCAATACTGAGCTGATTAATGAATTTAAAGGGGTGTTGCACCAAACATTCAAATTGAAAGACCTAGGAGAGCTCAGATACTTTCTTGGCATTGAAGTTTTGAGGTCTAAATTAGGTGACTTTTTAAGTAAAAGAAAGTATATCTTAGAGTTGGTCTCTGATCTAGGTCTGAGTAGTGCTAGGGAGGCTAACACACCTTTGGAATAAACCAACAACTGTGGAATATGATGAGGCATTTAGGATCAGAAGTGATGAAAACTGGAGGACATCAACAAATACCAGAAGTTGATTGGTAGACTAATGTATGCTACCATCACAAGACTTGATATCAATTATGCAGTCCAAACCCTCAGCCAGTTCATGCAAGCACCAAAGGAATCTCATTGGGAAGCTGCAACAAGGCTGGTCAGATATCTAAAAGGTATAGCATGTCAAGGAATTTGGTTGCAGGCTACAGAAGCCAAGAAGTTGACCTGTTGGTGTGATTCATCATGCCCAAATAAATGAAGGTCAATGACAGGGTATGTTGTGAAGCTTGGTGATTCTTTGATATCTTGGAAATTAAAGAAACAACAAGCAACATCTAGGAATTTAGCAGAGGCCGCATACACAAGCATAGCTTTAGCAGTAGCAGAAATTACTTAGTTGCTGGGATTTTGCAAGGAGCTGGGAATTGCAGCAAGAGAAGCAGTAGTTGTGCACACTGACAGCAAGGCTGCTATGCAAATAGCAAGCAATCCAATATTTCATGAACGGACAAAACAAATAGACATTAATTGCCATTTCATTAAAGACAAGATTAAAGGTGGAATGATCAAGCATGTATATGTTCGTACAAGGGATCAACTAGTAGACCTTTTAACTGAGAGGTTAGGTCATGCAACACGTGTGCATCTATTAAGCAAGTTGGGAGTGTTGAATATTTTGCACCCTCCGGCTTGAGAGGGAGTATTGTGAGATGCACCGTGGAAGTGGAAGTGTGGCAAGCTTTGTACAACTGTTTGCCAAGCTGGATGCCAACAAGGATAATTTAAGTTAGTTGTGATCAGTTAGGAGATGTAGTTAGTTGGTTAATCAAGTTGTTAGTCGGTTAGAACATTTGTATATATACGCGTGTCAGTGGCAATGAAATAATGGGATTTTCATTTCTTCTTCTGCAATTACTCTCTCTTTTTCTTCTTCTCAGAATGTTCTTAGAGCATTGAAGCTCTGAACTGCGAGATAATGTTAGTATTTTAGCATTTTATTTATAAGTTTTCATGAAGTTTTCCATGTAAAAACAAATGATGTAACGAAACAAGCCAGGCCGTTCTTTAGGTGTGTGAATCGCAATTTGCAAGTCTTCGGCTAAAACTGAAAACACAAGTTTTCAAACTCGAAAACTCCAAAATACCAAACAAACAACAATTGATTTTCAACTAAAGGTACCCATAAACGTTAAAGGCACAAACTTTGTCAGCTTAAAGAGGGTTAACAACGTTGTCAAACTTATAACTCTGCTATGTTAATTCCGTATATGGCTGACAAAAACTTGTGAGGTTGGACTTTGTGATTTGAAGTCTTAGCATGATTCATGGTTGAAAAGAGTGAAAATATGTAGCTTGCATTTAAAATTGTTGTGGAAGATATAACACAAAAAGCAAATAAAGAAAAAAAATCAAACACAAGGATTTAACGAAGTTCCGCTAAGCTTAATCTTCGGAGTAGAAGTACATAGAGTTTTTCACTATAAATGAGAAGAAAAGCACAATACAATCTATAGAATCCCCAATTAATGTGTGTGTGTATATATATATATATATGTGTATATATATATATATGTGTATATATATATATCCCAAATATTTCAAACCTATAAGAGAAAGGTTTCCCATTTTGACAAGAACTTTCCAAAATCTATTAGGACAATGGGGTTTTCCTGAACCTATAGGAATTATGAATTTCCTAAAAATACAAAAAAATAATTCAAATGAGGAAATAAAAAATCTTTCACTTACCTTGAATTCTCTTCGTCAACAGGAATTTCTTTTTTTTTTGTTTTTTGGTATGAGGAAAAATAAGTTGCCGTTTTCAAAGCGGAGGTCATGTCAGTGCTAGGTTATCATCAGTTGTTCATGGTACATAAGCTTTTTCTATTGGGTGTATAGTTTTGAATAGATCTCTAAGTTTATTTTGAGTTTCAAGGGGTGTGTAAGAATGTTAAAGAGTTAGTGTAACCGTGTTACAATTAAAGTACCTATGACTTCAGAACTTTTTTTTTTTTGTGGGGGGATAAAATGACTTCAGAAATATTTATATAATCAAACTTTCATCTTCCTATTTGTGCACACTTCAATCCAAACTTTTAAGAGTAGTCAATAAGAAGTTCGCTTTTGTTTCTGTCAGTACAAATAAATGTCTCGAATTTGAAAGAGATAAAACTAATGAAATACTCTAAAATATTAAAAAAGTTTTAGATGTACTTTAAATATTAGTCTATGTGTTCACACCCGAACCTTGGATTCATATACTTAAATAATAAAAGAATCATGTGCGCATTCCGCGTCTCGATGTGTTTAGATTTAAAATAATTATGTTATAACCATGTGTACATTTTGTATCTTGGTTTAACATTTAATAAAAAAAAAAAAATTACCTTGTGTGCGTTCTGCATCTTGCTGATCACAATTAATAAACTATAATAATTAAGCGGTAATAAAAAAAATCATAATCAATAAAATATAAAAATAGCTAAAAATTGATTTACGCCTTACATTAGTCACTAAAGCGACCGTGCTAGAACCACGGGACTCGAGGGGTGCCTTACACCTTCCCCTCGGTCAATAGAATTCCTTACTCAGTCTTCTGTTTTCGTAGATCATAAATTAGGAGTCAAATCTTCCTTTTGATAAGGGATTCAATAAAAGGTGACTTGGAACACCAAAACTCAATTCCAAATGGCGACTCTAAATAATAAATAATCCATTTTCAAAACGTCACTTTAATTGAAAAAACTCTTCTACCTCAACCACGTAATGGGATTGTAAGGGAAAAAGAGGTGTGACAATGTGTAATTTATATATAATTCATATATAATATGCGTATAATCGTGTGTTGTCGGTATATCATCTATGTATTAGCTATAAAAAGTAAATAATAAAACTGGCCGGATATTTTTTTAAATATTTCATAAGATTTCGGTTTCTTTATTTTATCTATGATATGACTTCTTAACAATTTTAAAAATTCTCTACTAAATTCAAAAATATCTTATCTCTTTAGTTTTAAAATTACATTATGTTTTTAAAAATAATCTCATTTCAAAGAATTTGTTTACATTAAAAAAATATATAATTCACGTCATATCAATTTTTTTTAAATATACTATAGAAATTATCAATTAGAAACCAATATCCCTATTGTTTAATTCGAGAAAAAAATACCTTTCACATAATCTAATGATTCAAAACTAACATTCTTTAACAAAAAAAATATTATACCCTTGCAATATTAGCTTGACTACTGTAACGACTCGACCGATTGTTTTGAGAATTTCTACTTCACTCGATAGTTTGGGGGCACAAGTATGTCTGTATGATGTATTAGGACTTGTGTGCAAAATTTGAGTTCATTCCCAGTTGATTTGATATGTTTCGGCGCCGTTTCTTCAAGCATAAATGATATCATATTGAACAAAAGAGCTCCGATTTCTTTTTTAATTGAAGCATTAGGTCCATATCATAATTACAGACCCGTAGCAAAAAGAATCGTCGAAGTTAGACATCGTATGAGAATTTTATGGTCATTTTACTACGAATTAGGTTGCCAGATTTTTCAGATTAATTACGGAATTGTCACTGGCGGCGTATTGAAACCAATATATCTCCTTCATTATAAGGTCAAATTGCGTGATTCAAAAGCTTAACTTGACTAGAATTTCACAAACAACTCATTGGAGGCATAAAAAGCAAGTTTCGAGATTTTTTGGCACGAGAATCAAGGCAAAATAGCTGGCACAAAAATATATAAAATAAGGATTTATTCATTCAGTCATATTTTGAGTTGGGGAGCTCGAATTTGGGCGATTTTGGAGGCGATTTTCACCATATGGATTGGGGTAAGTGTTATATACTCGGTTTGGTTATATTTCATGAATCCATCTTGGTTTTCGGGATTTGATTGATGATTTCAAATTGAAATTGAGGGAGTTGAGACTTGAGTTTTGGAGAGTTTGAGGTGAGAACTTGAGGGACCAAACGGAGTTCGATTTTGAAAAATTTTATATGGTTAGACTCGGGAGAGAACGGGGTTTTGATCGATTTCGAGTTTTTGGCATATCTTGTAGTTTTTATTGTGGAATTCGATTCGTTAGCCTATGTTGATGGTATTAATATGATTATGGTTAGATTCAAAGCTTTTGGAGACCGAGTCCAGAGACGAGGGCATCCCCCGAGTAGGATTTTACCCTATTGAGGTAAGTATCTTGCCTAACCTTGTGTGGAGAATTTCCCCTTAGGATTTGAGTCCTCTGTGTTAATTGTAGTCCGTGCATGCAAGGTGACGAGTGCGTGCCCGGTCTTATTTGTGGAAATTTTTTCTTTAGGGTTCTTAGGCCTTATGTTCATTAAGCTTTTCTGATATAATTGAGTTTCCTATTTTCTAGTTTTGCCTCTACATGCTCTATACATGTTTTTAGTTTTTCTCTAACTCTTACTTATTATTTGGCCCTTATTTGCCTTAATTGAAGTGATTGTATTCCTTAATGTTTTGATACTTCTTAATTGTGATTTCCTATATGACTTTGTGCAAGTATGTCACGACCCGAATTTTCCACCGTCGGGACCGTGATGGCGCCTAACATTAAACCCCCTAGGCAAGACAACATTACAGGTTATTCTATATTGTTTCTTTATTTTTAGCAACTAGTTATTGACATACAAAATCAACGGAAATAAAAATGCGGAAGAATTAGAATCTAACAACCTTTTTAAATATTATCACAAACCCATAATAACAACTCCCAGAACTTGGTTTCACACTTTCACGGACTATCTACGAATACTACAAATAAGGGGTTCGAAAAAAAGTAAATACATTTGTTTCTGAAATAACTAAAACACAAATAAAGAAGTGGAAGGGGACGCCAAGGCCTGCGGATGCCTGCAGGACTACCTCGGTGTCTCCGACTGGACTGGAGGCAGCCACCTAGCTCTAATGTCCAAAGGGTCCTGTACCGGGATCTGCAAAACAAAAGATGTGCAGGTGTAGCATCAGTACAACCGACCCCATTTACTGAGTAAGTGTCGAGCCTAACCTCGGCGAAGTAGTGACGAGGCTAGGACACGACAATCAAGACAACCTGTGCAATTTAATAATATTCGGAAGCAATAATAACAACAAGAGTAACCAGTTAAGTACAAGGGAAAAGGGGAAAACATGTTAGGGAAAAGCAATATCAGACAACAGAAATAACAAAATAAGACAACAGTTCAATTATTTAAGTAACAACAGGAAATAACAATCATAGAGAAAACAGTACACGGCATCACCCTTCGTGCTTTTACGCTCATCCCCACCAAATAATAATATAAAAGCAAATGCACGGCATCACCCTTCGTGCTTTTACTCTCATCCTCACCAAATAATAAATAAAAACGGCACGACATCACCCTTCGTGATTTTTATATCATAACATGGCACGGCATCACCCTTCGTGCTTTTACACTCTTATCATCACAATAATCAATACACGGCATCACCCTTCGTGCCTTACACTCTTCCTCACAATAATCAATACAAGGCATCACCCTTCGTGCTTTACACCCTTCCTCACCCAAACAATATCAATAGCAGAAGTTTGACAAGGAAAAATAAGCAATATGAATCATAAATCATAACATCACGGCAAGGGAACCACAGTAAAAATATCACTACCCCGGCAAGGGACACATCTATAACCAATCTCGTTCAAGTACATATCTTTACATAATATTCCTTAACTGAAAAAATACTCAACGATATCCACTACCAAGAATTTCCACTGAATGAACAACCACTAAAGTGAAATTCAACACAGTAAATATCTCACATAATTCATAATTTCCGACTCACGGGCGTGCTTGGCACCAACGTATAGGTACTCGTCACCTCACCTATACGTTGAACATGGTATAAACATATAGCAAATAAGACTCAACACCTATTCCTTCAAGCTAAAGTTAGGCCAAACACTTACCTCGACTTTCACGACAAAAATCAAGCCTCAATCACCGCTTTTCCTTTTGAACTCGACTCCAAATAGGTTGTATCTAGACATAATTGACTCAATAACATCAATAAACGCCAAATAATTCAATTCTAATACTTAATTACAGATTTCCTATCATTTTTCCCAAAAAGACAAAAAATCGACCCCAGGCCCGCTCGGTCAAAACACGAGGTTCTGACCAAAACCCGATCACCCATTCATCCACGAGCCCGAATATATAATTAGTTTCGGAATTTGACCCCGAAACGAGGTCTAAATCCCAATTATTCAAAAGGCCCTAACTCTACCCAAATCCCCAATTTTCTATCCTTAAGAACATGATTTAGGCCTAGAAATCTGATGGGTGTTAATGGAAATGGAAGAAAATGAGTCTAAGAGTACATACCTACGAATTTGTAGTGAAGTTCCCTTTCAAAAATCGCCCAATTTTGAGTTTGGAAGAAGAAGTTATGAGTTTTTTTGAAGAATGGTCGTTTTTCTACTGTTTTTAAAACACTTGACACTTACTCTATGCGTTCGTGAGCCTTGGCCGCGTTCGCATAGGCTTAATCCCCCACGCCTACGCGTTCGC
Source organism: Nicotiana paniculata (assembly GCA_005239505.1). Classification (NCBI taxonomy): domain Eukaryota; kingdom Viridiplantae; phylum Streptophyta; class Magnoliopsida; order Solanales; family Solanaceae; genus Nicotiana; species Nicotiana paniculata. The sequence continues at coordinate 80,813 of ML332633.1, forward strand.
AGGCCACAGGCCGCGTTCGCACAGTGTTATAGGTTGCCCAGCCCCAGACCTCCCAATACTCTATGCGTTCGCGACTACATGGGTGCGTTGGTGTAGAGTAATTTTCCTTCGCACCCTGTACTATGAAATCGCATAGTGTTAACCAACCTCCTTCCCCGCGTGTGCAGAACGTTCGCATGGGTACCCATGCGTTCGCATAGGGTAAACTTCCTGGACACCAGCAACAGCCACAAAACACCAGATTTTCTAAGTAAAAATGACCCCGACGCCTATCCGAAACTCACCCGAGCCCTCGGGGCTCCAAACCAAACATGTACGCAACCTCAAAAATATACTACGGTCTTACTCGTGCGATCAAATCGCCAAAATAACATATTAAATAATGAATTGAGCATAGAAATCAAAGAAATATCTCAAAACTTTCAAAGTCTCAAATTTTACAAATACAGGTCCGAATAACGTCAAACGACTTCCGTTCCTTACCAAATTTTACAGACATATCATAATTATCATATTGAACCTGTACCGGGATGCGGAACCAAAATACGGGCCCGATACTATAAATTTTCAAATATAACCTAATTTTCTAAAACTCTTATATTTTCAGAAAAACAATTTCTTTCAAAAATTCATTTCCGGGCTTGGGACCTCGGAATTCGATTCCGGGCACACGCCCAAGTCCCATATTTTCCTACTTCGGGGCCGTCAAATCACGGGTCCGGGTCTGTTTACCCTAAATGTTGACCGAAGTCAACTTAAATTTAATTTTAAAGGCAAAACTAGTATTTTTCTCAGTTTTTCATATAAAAGCTTCCCGGCTATACTCCCGGGCTGTGCATGCAAAACGAGGTGAAATAAAAGGAGGTTTTCTAGGCCTCGGAACACCGTTTTGACTTGTAAAAAATGAGAGATGACTTTTTGGGTCATCACGTTCTCCACCTCCAAAACAACCGTTCGTCCTCGAACGGACATAGAGAAGTACCTAAATACGGGAAAAGATGGGGATATCGGCTTCGCATATTGGACTCGGACTCCCAGGTAGCTGCCTCGACAGGCTGACCTCTCCACTGGACACGAACCGAAGGATAACTCTTCGATCTCAACTGACGAACCTGCCGGTCTAATATTGCGACAGGTTCCTCCTCATAGGTCAAATCCTTGTCCAACTGGACACATTCTGAAATCTAACACATGAGCTGGGTCTCCGTGGTACTTCCGAAGCATAAACACATGAAACACCGGATGCATAACTGATAAATTCGGTGGCAACGAAAGTCTGTAGGCCACCTATCCCACTCTGTCAAGAATCTCAAACGGACTAATGAATCTAGGGCTTAGCTTGCCCTTCTTCCCAAATCTCATCACACCCTTCATGGGCGATACCCGAAGCAATACCCGCTCCCCAACCATGAATGCCAAATCATGAACTCTGCAGTCGGCATAACTCTTCTGGCTGGACTGCGCTGTACGAAGTCTATCCTAAATGATCTTAACCTTATCCAAGGCATCCTGCACTAACTCCGTTCCCAACAACCGAGCCTCTCCTGGCTCAAACCACCCAACCAGCGACCAACACCGCCTACCATATAATGCCTCATAAGGAGTCATCTGAATGCTCGACTGATAGGTTTTGTTGTAGGCAAACTCAGCTAATGGCAAGAACTGATCCCAAGATCCTCCAAAGTCAATGACACAGGCTCGTAAGATATCCTTCAAAATCTGAATAGTACGCTCGGATTGTCCGTCCGTCTGAGGATGAAATGATGTGCTCAACTCAACCCTCATGCCCAACTCACGCTGAACTGCCCTCCAAAAATATGAGGTAAACTGCGTACCTCAGTCAGAAATAATAGACACGGGCACACCATGAAGGCGAACAATCTCCCTAATGTAGATCTCTGCTAATCTCTCCGAAGAATAGGAAACTGCCTCAAGAATGAAATGCGCTGACTTGGTCAACCTATCCACAATGACCCATACCGCATCGAACTTCCTCTGAGTCTGTGGGAGCCCAGCTAGGAAATCCATGGTGATACGCTCCCACTTCCACTCAAAAATCTCAATCTGCTGCATCAAACCACCCGGTCTCTGGTGCTTGTACTTAACCTGCTGACAGTTCAAGCACCGTGCTACATATGCCACAATATCTTTCTTTATCCTCCGCCACCAATAATGCTGCCGCAAATTCTGGTACATCTTTGCGGCGCCCGGATGAATGGAATACCAGGAACTATGGGCCTCCTACAATATCAACTCACGAAGTCCATCCACATTGGGTACACAAATATGACCCTGCATCCGTAGAAATCCATCATCACCAGCAGGTTACTGTAACCTGCTTGGCATCCCCGTGCCGGACCGTATCCCTAAGGACACACAAATGAGGATCATCATATTGTCAGTCTCGAATATGATCAAATAATGAAGAACGAGAAACTGTATAAGCTAGAATACGGCCGGGCTCAGAAACATCCAAAGCAAGCGGCCTCTCTCATCAGAGATGGCTTAGAACCAACAGTTCATTATCTAATGGATCTTTCCTTTCTAATACTCTATTCGAGAGTTAGAAAGGAAAGATCCATTAGATCATGAACGGTTGGTTCTAAGCCATCTCTGACGATTAATCAACAATTCGAAGTGCTTTTCTTGCGTATTCTTGATAAACCAGCGTTTATATATAGATGTAGGAGGATCTGTTTGGGAAGTAAGAAGCCCCTTTGACATCTCTTCATCTGCAAATAATTCTCGATGTGAAAACACAGAGCCAGGGGGATGATCTTTAAATGGAATATAAGAAAGACTACCCATGCTTGCTGACTTCCTACTCAAAGCATCGGCCACCACATTGGCCTTCCCCGGATGATATAAGATGGTGATATCATAGTCCTTCAACAGGTCCAACCATATTCTCTGCCTCAAATTCAACTCCTTATGCTTGAAAAAATATTGCAAACTCTTGTGATCCGTGAACACCTCACAAGACACGCCATATAAATAATGCCTCCAAATCTTCAGCGCGTGAACAATGGCTGCTAACTCCAAATCATGAACTGGATAATTCTTCTTGTGGATCTTCAACTGACGTGAAGCATATGCAATAACCTTGCCATCCTGCATCAACACTGCACCAAGTCCAACCCGAGATGCATCACAATACACAGTATATGGCCCTGAACCTGAGGGCAAAACCAACACCGGCACCGTGGTCAAGGCTGTCTTGAGCTTCTGAAAGCTCGCCTCACACTCATCTGACCACCTGAACTGGGCACCCTTCTGAGTCAAACTGGTCATCGGGGCTGCAATAGATAAAAAGCCCTCCACAAACCGACGATAGTAGCCTGCTAAGCCCAAGAAACTCCGAATCTCTGTAGCTGATGTGGGCCTAGACCAATCCTTGACTGCTGAAATCTTCTTGGGATCCACCTGGATACCCTCTGCTGATACAACAGAACTCGCACTTAGAAAATTTAGCATACAACTGACTGTCCTTCAAAGTCTGAAGAATGACTCGAAGGTGCTGCTCGTGTTCCTCCCGGCTGCGGAAATAAATCAGAATATCTCCAATGAAGACAATCACGAAGGAATCCAGATAAGGCCTAAACACTCGGTTCATCAAGTCCATAAAAGTTGATGGGGCATTTGTCAACCCGAATGACATCACTAAGAACTCATAATGCCCGTACCGAGTGGGAAAAGTTGTCTTAGGGACATCTAATGCCCTAATCCTTAACTGATGGTAGCCAGATCTCAAATCGATCTTCGAAAATACCTTGGCACCCTGAAGCTGATCAAAGAAATCATCAATTCACGGTAATGGATACTTGTTCTTGACGGTCACCTTGTTCAATTGCCGATAATCTATACACATCCTCATCGACCCATCCTTCTTATTAACAAACAACACCGACGCATCCCAAGGTGAGACACTAGTCTTAATGAATCCTTTATCAAGAAAATCCCGCAAATGTTCTTTCAACACCTTTAATTCTAGCGGGGCCATACGATACGGCGGAATAGAAATGGGCTGAGTGCCCGTAGCCAAATCAATGCAAAAGTCAATAAACCTTTCGGGTGGCATACCCGGCAGGTCTGCAGGGAATACCTCTGGAAACTCACGGACTATGGGCACAGACTCCATAGAAGGAACCTCAGCACTAGAATCACGAACATAAGCTAAATAGGCCAAATGCCCCTTCTCAACCATGCGTCGAGCCTTCATATATGAGATAACCTTGCAGGAAGAATGGACAGGAGCCCCTCTCCACTCCAATCGAGGAACTCTCGGCAAGGCCAAGGTCACAGTCTTGGCATGATAGTCCACAATGGCATGATAGGGGGACAACCAATCCAGCCCCAAAATAACATCGAAATCGACAATATCAAGGATTAGAAGATCTACTCTGGTCTCCAGACCACCGATAACCATTGTACATGAACGGTAGACTCGATCTATCGATCTACCACAATAGAATCAACTACCGGTATAGATACATATATAGGAGTACTCAAGGAATCACGAGGCATAATTAGATAAGGAGCAAAATATGAGGACACGTAGGAATATATGGACCCCGCTTCAAATAAAACTGAAGCATCCCTGCTGCAAACCGAAACCATACATGTAATGACTGCATCGGAGGTGCCTCAGCCACAGGCCTGGCGGGAATAGCATAACATCGGGGTTGGGCCCCACCAATCTGAACATCTTTGGGTCGACCTACTGTGGGTTGTCCTCTACCTCTAATAGCATGACCTCCACTTCTAATTGTCTGGCCTCTACCCCTAGCACCTCGACCTCCATCCCTAGCTGGCTGAGGGGGTGCTGAAGCACCTGGTGCGGGAATCATAGCACGGGAACCCTGGTGCTGAGAACCACTCGAGGCTCAGGGGCATAATCTAGCAATGTGTCCGGGGCCACCACAAGTATAACAGGATCTCGGCTGCTGAGACTGCTGGCCCTGTAACTGTCCATGTCGACTAGAGTAACCACTCTGAAAACTCTGGATCGGCGGTTCACTGATAGGAGCTGGTGATGCACTGCGAGATACCTGGAGTGCTGACTAAAAGGGTCTAGAAGGATGACCCCTACCAAAAGAATCCCTACCTCCAGATGAGGCACCACTGAACCGGACAAAATGACGAGGCCTTTTGTCAGACCCCTGACCACTACCCTGCAATAAGACCATCTCCACTCGTCTGGCCACATTGGCCGCCCCCTGAAATGAAATATCACTGCCTGTCTCTCTGGCCATATGTAGTCTAATCGGCTGAGCTATCCCCTCATAAACCTCCTCATGCTCTCTCGATCGGTGGGGAGTATCATGATAGCATGTCGGGCCAAAGTGATGAATCGGGCCTCATACTGTGTAACTGTCGTAGAACCCTACTGGAGACGCTCAAACTGCCTTCGGAGATCCTCTCTCTGGGTGACTGGAAGAAACTTCTCCAAGAATAAATTGGAGAACTGGGCCCATGACAAGGGCAAAGATCCAGCTGGTCTGGTCAAGCAATAATCCCTCTACCAAGTCTTGGCGGGACCAGAAAAGCGGAAAGTAGCAAAATCGACCCCATTGGTCTCCACGATCCCCATGTTCCGAAGAACCTCATAGCAACTGTCTAAGTAATCCTGGGGATCCTCTAAAGATTCACCGCTGTAAGTAGTAGTGAAAAGCTTGGTGAACATGTCCAACCTCCACAAAGTATCAGTAGACATAGCTACTTCATCACCTGCCTAAGCCATAATACCCGGCTGATCTATCCCAGCTGGCTGAGCTACTGGAGTATGAAACTTAGGAGCCAACTGCTCTGAAGTGCGAGTAGCGGGATTGTGGGATCCTCCCCCAGCCTGAGAGATGGCTGGTGCTACCAGGAAGCAAACCTTCCTGAGCGACACTCTCCATTAGGCCCACTAGGCAGACCAGAGCATCCTGGAGTATTGGGGTGGCAATGAACCCCTCGGGGACCTGAGCCGACCCAACCGGGACTGTCTGGGCAGGAAACTCATCAACAAACTCTACCTGAGGCTCCGCCACTGGGGCTGCTGATGCGTGGCTAGAATTCATAGTTTTAAGCATTATATAACTTACATTTTATGTGCTTTTGTGATAAAAATACATGTTATATGTGCATAATAGAGTCTATTTCATGTGTAGGTGAATTGGAGATGGAAGCCGAGCTAAATGGGTGCATAAAACATCAAAAATACGCTCAAGAGTCGAAAAGGAGTGACCCGGGCCATACCCGAGCGTTTGACCCCTAAAGCCAGGCATGCCCAGGCGTTAAGGGGGCGTTTGGCCCTTAAGGCCAGGGTGACCACGGCATTAGCCAGGCGTTTGGCTCCTAACGCCAGGCCTGCCCTAGCGATAAGGGGGCGTTTGGGGGCTTAACGCCTGGGTGCCTGGTCCTGTCAACTCTGAGTTTTAAAGGTTTTTAAGTGTTTCCCTGTTGGAATAGAAGTCTCCTACACGTTTAGGGTTTATCCCAAACATATAAATAGACCCAAAAACACAACTTTGGGGGCAGGATGCCATTTTTGGAGAGAATATACACACAAGATCATTGAAGAATCAAAGGATTATCAGTTTTCTTCATCTTAATCTAGTATTTTCCATTTATGCAATTGTTTAAGTCTAGTATGAGTGGCTAAACACCCATTGTTCTGGGGTTGTGGTTTAGCCATGAATATTGTTATTCGATATTAACTTAACCTTGATTATAATTCGCTCAATATATGGTTGTTTCTTCAATTCTGTGTTTAATTGCTTAATTGTTTGGCCAGCAATTAGGTTCTATATACTATCTATGTTATGCTTGGGAAAGCCGTATATAGATTAGAGAAGAATTGAAGAGAGCGCGATCTTAACCCTTCAGGGGAGCGGATTTGTGGTTAGGATAGGAATATACCTAGTCACCGTGCTTAATTAAACATCGTAATCTTAGTGCGTTCTAATAGATTTATTTCATAGGAATATAGGCGTTAATCTATTGAGAATAGGCGAGTAGTACTTCGGGAGAAGGCTACGAGAGCAATTATCGATTAATTAAGAACCATGAGTGATTTATATGAAAGGGAGAGTTAATTAGAATGCAATATGAATGGTGAATTGATCACAACCCTGGAA
>ML332635.1:0-13504 GCA_005239505.1 Nicotiana paniculata
AGGGAATTGGTGGCCTTTTACCCGAGTACTATGTTCCTCGATGCAGTTCAAACCGGTTAAACCATAGTTCATGTAGCCTGGACAGTGACAAAGGTGCTCGATCATCCAGATTTGTAGGAGCAAGTTGCACCCCTCAAAGAATTTTCCCCCAGACTGGCAAATTGTCAGAGCACGGTAAATCTCGGCTAAGACCATCGGTATAAGTGTGTCATTGGATTTTTTCATCATGAAGTCTGCCATTCCCACAAGCCCAATGTCTATGCATCTGTCACTTCTTGGACAGATCAAGGTGCCCAAGAATGCTACCACAAAAGCTAGCCCCCGACGGGCTTCCTATTTAGCCTGATCTTTGTGAGTTAGACCAGTGTTGTTAGCCTCATAACCCTGGGGATCTCCATAACGTTTGTAAAGAAAATAGAAAGTGCAGAAACCTTCGAACAAGTGTGGGTCTTGGACGTCCCGGCTAATGTTCAACAGATCCAAAAACTTGTGGGGAGTCACCTCCCTGGGTGCTACTGGATACCAACTTCTGAGATTGTCATTGAGACCAGCATACTCTGCTATTTCCTCTAGCGTGGGCGTCAATTCAAAGTTTGAAAAGTGGAATACATTGTGGGCAGGATCCCAAAATGGTACTAGAGCCTCGACGATGTCCAACCTTGGCTTGATCTTTAAAAGTCCAGTAAGTCCCCCTAAGGCTTTCATAACAGACTTTCTACTGGTTTCCCCCAAGTTGCTCCACCACATATGTAGTCCTAGAGGGATTTCCTCGACTGCCTTGAAGGGGATGTTTTCAACTGTATTCATCATGCACGTTCGTTTTTTGATTAAAACCACAGAAAAATTTTGAAAAGTGTCATTTTGGAAAAGGGTTTTGTAATAAAGAAGAATGGACCACCTTTGCGAATACGGCCCTTTAAGGCTGTGTTCGCGAATTGGGTCAAAATTTAAAGACAAAACATAGGCGACCACTTTTGCAAAAACGGCCTTCCGGCGCCTTACTTGGGCGATCATGCTACAATGGCGTCACATAATTTATTTAGGGCTATATCCATTTGATTTTGAAAAATGGAGTTGGACCCGACGAGGGTTGCCTACGTATCCCACACCCATGAGAATCAAACAAAGCGTAGTTCGGGAAAATCCTGACTGATTAAAAATATACACCCACTCATTTTGTTTAAAAAAAAATCAGAAATTTTGGCAGAGTTTCGGGATAAATATGAGGATTTTCCAAAATAGGGTGAATTCTCTATTCTACCTCACTCTTGGTTTTTCTGTTCACTTTTTGGTTTAGCCGGTCAATACACAAGCTGAGACAAATAAATGCATACGTAACAAGTAAGATGCATCAGGGTTGTCTTTCATTTCGGGTACACCTGTCCTAAACGGACTCAACCCCTGTATTGATCCCCCTAAGTCAAATGTGCATGATGCAGATAAGTGTTCCTACTAGGGATCAGGTATGAGGTTTTGTTATTATAAGTTTAAATCCTGGGGTTTATTGTTCTAGACCTGGCTTACCCGAGCGGACAACTCGAGCCTGGGGGGGCAGCGTACCGGGAATATAGAAGCTTCACCGGCTTTGCAACTTGTCCGAACCTCGTTCTAAAATTTGGATATGACTCTAACACAAAAGAAGTCACACGAAGTGCACACCTCCCAGATGATTTAGAAGACTTAGAGAGAAGAAGGGTTTCGTGACAGTTTATACACAGTTCACACAATATCAAAGCGGTAAAAAAAATGACATTTAGCACATTAGGCTCGAACACGTAAAAATCAGATAATCATGAAATCCAAACATAACAGCTATTTTAAGCTCAAATTCTTAACCTTGAACCAGAGATTCAGGGTTTCAATTCCCCAGCGGAGTCGCCAGAGTTGTCACACCTCCTTTTCCACTACCCCAGATTAATGAAGGGTAATAAGGGAGTTTTTCCAATTAAAGTGACGTTATTCAGAGTCGCCACCCGAATTTTGGACGATGTTCCGGGACACCGTTTATTTATTGAAATCCCAAACCGAGGAAATTTTGACTCTGTTTTAATTTGTCTGCGAACAGAAATCCGAATAAGGAATTCTGTTAACCCGGGAGAAGGTGTTAGGCATCCCGAGTTTCGTGGTTCTATCACGGTCGCTATTACTATTAATATTTGGCCTAATTATCTAATTATTTACATATTTTAAACCTATTGTGATTTTTAGCCTTTTTCACTTTTTAGCCGCTCTTAATATTTATGAATTTATCTTGAAACAAATCACGATGGCCTACACTTGTTTGTTCTTGGACACATTATAACTGTGCCACATGAAATGCACCCGCAATTACAACATTTGATTTTTATTATAATTTTCAAGTTGAAGACGGGGACATGAGTTGTCGCACCCGAGTGTAGATTATGTAGTCAAGACTATGGTCATGACAGTTTTATAGTGCCTATTTGAGGCGATGTTTGATTATTCTTTATGTTTTCTATTTGAAGGAGTACTTTAGTTTTAAGATAGATTAGGACGTTATGGATTTATCTTGGACAAGTTACGATGGCGTACACTTGTTATTTTTTAGCACATGGAAAACACGTCACATGAAATGCACCCGTGGTTGTTATGTGCGTGTTTATTAGTTGTTTAGAGTTGAGGGTCGGGGGCATGAGTTGCCACTCCCGAGTGTAGATTTATGGTGATTTTGGTACTTCCTATTGAATCTCAAACTAAAAGAAGTATTTTTTCTGTCTAGATCAAATTTCTAGCCTAAAGGACAAGATTCTTGGGCTATGGCCATATTTTAGCCCAATTTGTTTCAACTCTTTGGCCAATCCTAATTGTGGCTAGTTTTGATAGGATTCGAATTTGAACAGTCTGAATAACCAGGAGAAGATATGTTAACACGTTTATCATTTGCATTGTGATAAAAGAAGCAGATTTGAGTTGCAAATACAATGCCTCAGATTCCTTTGTCGTTCGACCAATATGCCATACATTAGTACTTATATACTACTTACGGATACAATGTAGACCTTGTAACCTCGTTTTCGTGAAGGAACGATTTTTGCAAAAAAGGTAAAACTAACGAAGCCTCTTAAATTAAGATTATCTAATATATTTTTTAAGAAAAAGAGTTGATACTCCTCATACCATTCAACAGAAAATTATTTAACACCATCAATGGGCCTGAAATTCGAGTTTCCCTAACTATCATGATAGACATTACTAGGAATACAACTTATTCACAACCTTTAATATAGTCCAGTCCTTATTACAACTAAAAGTATATATACAAAAGGTTGTAATTACACTATTACATTGTTCTTAAATTAAATACATAATTTCTAATAATAAGAAGAAAATAAAAGGAACAAGGTTAGATGTTGCTCCTGTGCAAACCAACAACTTTCACGCTTTAGAATTTGTATTCTTCAGCTTTTAGCCCCAACTGGACCATATAGAACTCATGTGCATTGTAAGAGACTGAATCTGATCATTACAGATATCAGATTCAACCCTTTACATGCTGCTCCCATAGTGACATAAGACCTAAGTCGTCCCAAACCAACTTATATAAACATCTTATGGGGTGAATTTTGACCATTACGGGGTCAGATTCACTACCCTTTAATTCTATCTAATGACTCTATTATGACTTCATGGATATGGAATTAATCACAGAAGCCTTTGAGGGATAATTCTATTGTTATAATCACACATAGATGAACAGTCAGATTTTTAACAAGTAATTACAGATTCAGCAGAAAGAAAGGCAACATATTTTATGCATTTTTTCTTAGATTAAATCTGACTATAAGGGAGAGTTTGATTCAAACTCACAGATGATATCTTATTTGCCATTTTTAACAACCATACCAGTATTTCAACTAGTATTCATTTGGACACTTTGACTATTCTTGGCTTTTTTAGAGAATGAATCAGACCATACAAGGGTTCAGATTCTTTACTCTATAGCCTTTCTTAACTACAAGGTTGTATACCCTTTAAAGGATGAATTTCAAGTCATTTATACTGCTTTTGTGCACTATCATGGGGTAAATTTGACCATTAACAGGTCAAATTCATCTACCCTAGTGCTAGTACTAACCTATCTAGAGATTTGCTTGTTGAATCTCTTTATTGACCAAAGAGACTCAATTGAAAAGCATATTTTCTGCACACTTATAGAGAGAGCCTGACCATAGAGAAAGTCAGATTCTACACCTTAGTGCAGCCTTATTTTTTAATATAGAACTATGAGTATTTACCATATTTATATAGATTTGGCCTGAAATATAAAGAACATTTCAGCAAAGAGATAGCAACAAAACAAACAGTATTTATCACATTCGACAGGTTCATTAATATGCTAATAAACATCTATACAGTCACATATATATAAAGCAGGAGAAATAACCTCATTCATCAATTACAACTAATTTAAACAGGGAGAAGAAGAAGAAGATTCCAATTCAAGAAGTTTCATTAAAAAAAGATGAGTTAATACATACCTTTTAAGAGAGAAACAACAAAGAGACTTGACCAAATAAAGGTCAAGTAGGAACAATAACAGCAAGAAGGAAGAGAGATCAGCAACAGCAAATAGAAAACCCAAAGAAAACCAAACAGTCCAGCAAGAATAAACCCAGAAATCTTGAGTGTGAATGTTTGAAGGAAGAACTTCCAGAAATCCCCAAAATTCAGAAAAGAGCAGATAGCAACTGAACTAGGCCATCTACTTATGAACTTATTTTCCAAAAGGAATCAATTTTTTTCTAATAGTACTCTTCTTTTCAAAAACCTTTTAAGTGGAGACAGTATTTCTGAAAATGGGAAGGATTATGTATCCCAGCAGCTCAAAAGTGTAAAAAGAAATTCGCCTAACCTCTAAAAAGAGGGTCTATTTATAGGATATTTGGGAATGGAATATTCTTTTGAATATTCGCTATCCAATACTAAAAAATAGTACCAAAATAGTACATAGGGCAGCTGTCAACCCTATCTTTGGGACAGCTGCCCCCCATGCCAGAACTTTCTTCTTTAGAAAAATACACTTTTAACCTTAAGAGCCTGATTTCCTAAACTGAGTTACCTAACGTACCCCTTAGAGTCCCTGAATTTACCATTAGGTAACCAGGGTTAAGTTGCTTTGAGTTATCTATTAATTTAGGTTAGTTGATCACAATTAGTTACTTTGGTTCTATTAGTTGTTCTTAATTATGGTTAAGTTAACTAATTAAAGGTTAAATGATTAAATTCCTAAAGATAGTTTTCATACTAATTATCCATGTTTAAGTTAATTAAATAAAGTAGGTCGAATCAATTTAATTCCTTAATTTAAACTAAACTGACTTAGTTAAGTAATTCAAATGGGTGACCTAAAATTAGAGGCTTAACCAATTATTAAGCCCAGATTAACTAATTTGTTTAGATAATTAATCCTAAGTTAATTATCTTTGGACAGATTTTTTAGTTAACTACTTAAGAGGTTATCTAAGTTAACTTCTAGGTCGAGGGAGTTGAAATTATTTAAAGGTGAAATTATTTTGAACTTAGTTAACTCAAATGCACAACTGGTCCTAACTAGTTTGCCTTAGGTCAATTGATAGAAACAACTAGGTTGTTAGACTTGATTAATTAAGAGGCTTAATCCCTACTGATTCTAAACTGGTTTAAGAGGTTGATTAGGTGTTGGCTAATTATTAAGACAAGGTTAAATGATTTGTTTTAGTCAGTTAATCCCAGACTAATTATCTTGGACAAGATTTCAAGACTTACCAATTAATAAAAATGGTTAGTTTATTAGACTGCTTCTTGATCTTAGTTAATTATATTAGTAACTAAACTCTTAATGAAGTTAGGAGCCTAATTAACTAATAAAATAATCTAGGCGAATGATTAATCTTCAGACTATACTAAAGTTAGGGTGATTAATCAAATGGAGGTAGACAGTAGCATTTAGAGAGGAGATAAAGCGACAGTAAAGGTATTCTGGAAAACTTAAGCATGAATCAATAAAGCTAATTATTAATTTTAACAAGTAGAACACCTAATAAATCAATGATGATTAACAGGAAATCCTAAGTGACTAAACATGGTTGAAAAACAGTCTGGAATGTGCATAACATGTTAAACACTGAATTAATCAAATCGAAGGTAGTGCGAATCAAGGAAGAATAGTCATACATACAGACAATGACAAGACCTAAGTTAGGAAACATGGTTATCGGAGAGACCTAATTACTTAATTGACGAGAACAAATCGAAACATGACTGTCATGAAACACATTTAGAGCTTAAACTAAACGATGAGGAAGAAATATGAACAGGTAGAAGAAAACGATGAAAGAAAACAAAAAATCTAAACAGTGATACAACAAATTAAAAAANGAAATATGAACAGGTAGAAGAAAACGATGAAAGAAAACAAAAAATCTAAACAGTGATATAACAAATAAAAAAAAAGCAATTAAACCATGACATATTCATGCTAATAGTACAAGAAACAGTTAGAAAAGAAGGGGGGATACCCGTTAAAGGGGTTTTGGCCGGAAAAAAGGAGGTCGTTGGACCTTGCCGGATTCCAGTGGGGTTTGAAAATGAATCAAACCTTCATGAATCGATTACTCCAGTTAAGAGCAATCGACCCATGAAGGTCTGAGCCATTGATTGTCTTTGAATCGGCCGGGGAGTAATTTTGGGGTTTTCAGATTCTTAGATCTGAAATTGACGCAAATCGATTGGCTTTTTGGAGAAATTGAAGGCATGAGGTGATTGAGGAGGAGGAGAGGATTGTAGGGTGAAAGATTGGGGTCGATTGGGTGAGGCTCCGCTGCCGGAGGCGATTTCCGATCGGCGGAGGACAGTGGGAACTTTAGGGCGGCTAGGGTTTGTTAGAGAGAAGAGAGAGAGAGAGACGGACAGGGAGGGTGTGAGGCTTTGGTGAAATGATGGGGGTGGGGTTTAGTTTGGACATTTATATAGTTTAGAGGGGGTGATTTCCTGGCCGTCTGATCTATTTCGATCAATGGCCAGGATTTAACTAACTAAACCAAACGGGGTCGTTTGGAGGGGTGCTGGGGCAGGCCGGGTAAAGGAGGTTTGGGTCTGGGTTGTTTGAGTGTATAGGGAGTGGGTTTGGGCCCGGGTAGGTTGAGTGTATAGGGATTGGGCCTAGGCATTTCTTGGCCCAGGTCCGATTTTGACTTCCTTGACTAATTAAACTAATTAATCTAATTAAGTTAAAAATCTAATTTAATCCAAAAATGTAGTAATTAATTTAGACCTTACTTTTTATCTATTTACAGATTAATCAAGAATAAAACGACCAATTTTATATTCCTAATTAATCTATAATTTAATGAATAACAATGATTAATTTTAGTAATTAGTTATTAAAACTACATTACATTAAATAACCATCACTCGTCTATTATTTAGTTAATTATAACTTTATAATTCTTTGATAATATTGATGCACTTTTGAACAAATAAAAAGAGATGAATTATGGATATGCCAAAAAAGACAAATCTTTCACAATTAATCACTGAAAATCAGCAAAAATTTCATAAAATCAATTGATTTATTGAGATTTTTATAGGACGATATGGCGAGTAAAAATCACATGCTCACAATTACTATATTTATTACTCACTTTTGGTTGTCTAAGTCACTTGTTTACTTCGAAATTTAAAATCTAAAAGAAAAATCTCTCAAGTATGGGAAATTGTTTTATAAATTAAAAAGGGATCACTAGTAAATTAAGGTTGGCTTGTCTGACATTGGAGTTGGGCGCCATCGCGACCTAAATTGGGATTTGGGTCGTGACACAATCCAAGGTTGGGTATGAACACATGGGCTGATATTTAAAGTACATCTAAAGCTTTTCTAGCATTTTTAGAGTATTCCATTTATTTATTCTTTTAGATCCGAGATATTTATTTGTATACATTTATTATTTTGGATTAAGCTAATTTTAAACAACGTTATATTTATTAACTTTGCCTTTTACCTATAATTCACTTTTAATTGTTGAGGTGTTAGTAGCCTTGACTAAGACGCGTATCCGCGACCTTAGCCTAAACAGAGATACATATCTGTGACATCAACTTCTACACTGTATCTAAAAGATCAGAACCTACTCGTACTAATTCGAAGAAAAATTTATTTCTATTAAAAAATTTATGTAAAGACGTGTAGCCTCGATCTTGTAATTTTTTTTATCCTGAGACGCATAATTGTGGCCTTATTTAGGACGATATATTATTCACTCGTTTATTATTGGACCATCTAAATTTATATTTAAGTTGATATTTTTTATTGTGAAAGAAAATCAACTCACACTCCACTATATAATGTGCCAAAGGCATATTATATAATTCTAAGTGAATTTAAACTCCAAAAGAAAATAATTATATAGCTACATTCACATCAGACAAAGTATAAAAAGATACAAACATAAAAGTAGTAACAATGTAAACGTTTAAATACTTAGACAAGTGGGATAACAACTCAAAATCTTAAAATTCGAACAAACATCGTTTCATTCACTAACTGTACTACAAATTAAAGTTAAGAATAATGAAACTTATCTCATTTGATTTATTAGCACAAAATAAATTCAAAGTAACTTAAACAGATAACATCAAACCTGGATTATCTAATAAAGATAATGAATACAAAAAAATGCTAACACAAAGATTCATCGAATTGAAATGGATATGACATGATAACATACTAAAAATTAATATCCTCACCAAATTAACATTAAATATTGAGAAGCTTAAAAATTACATATTTACTCATGACATACTTTAAAATACTAGCGAAATGAAAACCTGACCTTTTGTAGAAAACTAAAACAGAGAAGTCCAACGCTCTATCGGAATATCGAACCAAGATCGGGGATCGCGAATGGAACCCCTAACCGGAAACCTCAAACCCGGTTTCAAACATCCTCTATTTTCAAAACCAAGTTTACTAAGAGAGATAGTGAAGAAACCTTTTGTGAGAAAACCAATGTGTGCCCATGTATGAAAATCTCAGTGCTCTTAGTTAGACTAAAATCAATGCTTAATCTCTTCTTTTCTCAAAATAAATGGAAGCCCCCTCCCCCCAAAAAAAAATAACGCAAATAAGAATGATTTTATAAGGTGAGTTTGTGTGTGATCATGTGATTGAGGGGATACGTGGGTTAGGACGTGTGGAGTGGGATGTGGGGAGTCGGGAAAAGATGAGAATCGGACTTTTTTTTATTTTTACCAAACTTTATCCATTTTTACTTAAGTTTACTTCATTTTGTAATCTACCCTTTATATGTGTGTGTGTGTATTTGTGAACTTTATTTTTAAATAAAAAGATATAAAACTTATACTCTAAGAATGCAAATAGTTTTTCTAACAACCCGACCGGTCGTTTTGAGCTTTAGCGCGTCATTCGGCAGTTTGAGGACATGAGCAGCTTCATTTCAGGTATTATGACTCGCAAGCATAGTTAGAATTGAATTTCGGGAAGTTCGGAGTCAATTTGGAAAGAGAATTCTCATTTAGGAAACCTTAAGTCGGAAGAATTGACTAATATTGGTTCGTATGATGATTTCGACTTGGGCATATGCTCGGATCGGGTTTTGGATGACCCAAGAGCGTTTTGGCGCATATTGTGGAAGTTAGAATTTTAGAAGAATTTCACAAATTTGGATCGAAGTGCATTTCAATATTATCGATGTCTGTTTGGGATTCCGAGTCTGGGAATAGCTCTGTATGGTGATTCTGCTAGTGGGAGCACGATCGGAAGTAAATTCGGAGGTCCATAGGTTATTTTGGAGTCATTTGGTTAAAGTTAGAAATTTGAAGGTTTTGAGAAGTTTGACCGAAAGTGGACTTTTTGATATTGGGGTCGGATTCTGGTTCCGGAAGTTGGAGTGGGTCTGTAATGTTGGATATCACTTGTGTGCAAAATTTGAGGTCAATCGGAAGTGATTTGATAGGTTTCGGCATCGAATGTAGAAATTAGAATTTCTTAGTTTCATTAGACTCGAACTGGGGTGCGATTCGATCTTTTACTGTTGTTTGATGTCATTTGAGGCCTCGACTAAGTCTGTGATATGTTTTGAGGCTTGTTGGTATGTTTGGACGGGGTCCCGAGGGGCTCGGGTGAGTTTTGGGGTGGTTTCAGACCATTCTAGGCCATTTTTAGCTGTTGGCTTTTGGCTACCGCAGTGTGCTACGCGATCGCGAGGAATTGGTCGCGGTCGCGATGAGTAAAATGTGAGAAAATGGCCAGTAAATCGCGATCGCGGAAGGCTTTTTGCGATCGCGTAGAGAAAGTTTCTGCTGCACTGACCCGACTTTGGAAGCTTATATCTCGTAATCTATAAGGAATTGGAAAATGATCAAAGAATAAATGTTGTGCCCTTGGTGTCTAGTTTTCACAAAGTCAAACCATTTGCAATTTAAAGTTTTGTAAGAAAAGTTATGACAATTATACTAGAGGCTGTTGGGAAGAGCTGAGAATTTGTTCTTCGCGATCGCGAAGCCTTTACCGTGATTGCGAAGGGCAAATTTTGGGCTGAGAAAAGTTGTGCTTGCAATCGCGGAGCATTTTCCACGATCGCAATGAGTAAATACCTGGGCAGGAGTTACATATCGAGGTTTCGGCCATTTTTAGCATATTTGGAGCTATGGAGCTCGGATTGAAGCTCTTTTTAAGGCGATTTTCACCATATGGAATGAGGTAATTACTTTCTTCACAATTTTTAGTTAAATACATGAGTATATATGGATTAGAACAAGGAAATTAGTAAAAATTGTGGGTTTTTGGTAGAAGACCTAGAAATTGGTATTTTTGGATTTTGACGACGAAATTGGAGAATTGGGAATAAAATATATATTTGAGTTCATAATGTTATGGGTATTCTTTATTTTAGAAAAAATTTGGAACCCGGGCACGTGGGCCCGAGGATGATTTTTATCGACTTTTCGATCGGGGTTAGGAATTGTTATAAATTGGATTAAATGGGTATTTGAACATATATTAATGGTTTGCATAATTATTGGCTAGTTTTGGAGTGTTGTGCATCGATTTGAGTCATCGGAAGGGCTTGAAAGCCGGTTATGGAGCTTCAGAATGAGGTAAGTCTCCTTTTTAACCTTGTAAGAGGGAATTGTCCCCATAGGTGAAATAACTAATTATGTGCAACTATTTGTGGGGGATACGTACGCACGAGGTGACGAGGGTCCATACGTAGCTACTAGTTATGCCTATGTCCGGGTAGTTTTAGGCTTACATCATGCTTTGTTTATTTTGTTACTAATTTATGTTTATTGTTTTCCTTGAGAGGGAGCGAGATTGAGTTTTCTTATTAAATGTTTTTGAGAGGAGTTGAAATGTTTTGAATTTAAGATTTAAAAGGTTTCATTCGAACTTCATAATTTCAAAAGGAATTGAAGAATATTATAATAGCTTGAGCAATCTATGTATAACCGCGTCGCATATATGATTCGCGAATGGGGTATTTTCTTCTACCACTCTTATGGGATCGGGTCGTTCGCCTCGGCAAGATTTATGTACCACACTCTCATGGGAGCAGGTCGTTCGCCTCGGCAGGTTAATAGATGCATCTATGGTTCGCACCGTTCAACCCTTCGGCAATGCACAGTTGACTTTTATGTTGGATCTGGTCGTACGCCCCGGCATTTCCTATATATATATATATATATATATATATATTATCCTCATGGAATCGTGCGTAATATTTGGCTAGAAGCCAGTGTATCTGAGGGTTTTCCCCTTATTTGAATTATGACAACCTCTTTGATGAAACCCACTGTATCTATGTATATGCTCCGGTTACAGAGGAAACTTGATAGTTGAGAGCTGAGTAAATTGTAAAGAATGGAATTGTACCACGTAATTTATACTTGTTTGTTTCATATATTTACTCTGCTTTATATTTATTCATTTCTTTATCGTACCTGATATTATTGGACCACCAGTAAGTGTCAGAGCCGACCTTTCATCGCTACTTCTTCGAGGTTAGACGGGATACTTACTGGGTACGTGTTGTTTTCGTACTCATACTACACCTGCTGTACATTTTTTATGTACATGTACATGTATGGATAATGGCCTCGTGGGTACAGCAACATGGTTGGTACGGGGACTTAGGTAAGATGCATCTTATGAGACGATCCACAGCCAACAGAGTCTCCTTCAGACGTATTGTATTTTCTCTTCTGTCCAGTTTGTATTTCGGACAGTTATTGTATTACATTTTAAATTCCTAGAAATTGCTCATGCACTTGTGACACCGGGTTCTGATATGACTATGGGATTTATTCATTACTTGAATTTGTTAAAAAAAAAATTGTTTACTCAGTGGAAGTCCATTATTTACTATTTAATGTAATGAAAGGAAATGATTTCGAAACTACTAAAATAAGAATTTAATTAACTTCCTGGTGTTGGCTTGCTTGACAATGGTGTCCGGCGCCATCACGACCTTTATTGGATTTTGGGTCATGACAGTTTTTCTTTAAAAAAATTTTAAATAAAACCTATTAAGAGTAAGATAAAAGTTTTAAATGTTATGATTAGACCTAAAAGAAATACTTACACTAAATTAGTATAGAATTTGGGTGTGGTCAAAAATTAGTAGTTCACACCTATACGACACGAATATTTCAGATGTTCACATGTTCCACTCTCACACGTTATTACCTGTCTATTATTTTGCAACATAGTGATTATTTGTTCAATTTTCTCTATGTTAGATACCATGCCCATAGGATCGCGTTGAGTAATAAATACCTGGTCTTCACAATATTCGCGTAGATATCATGCCTATAGGAATATGATTGAATTGGCTACTAATATTGTTATTCATGTCGTATTGCTCGCCTAGAAAGCATGCCTACAGGAATGAAAGGATAAAGAACCAGTTTCAATTGCCAATTCTTAGAAGTACTGCCTATAGGATCTTGTTACTCTCCTAGAAAGTATGCTGATAAAACCAAACGCTGGCAGTTTTGAACTATCAAACCATTTCACTGCCTTATCACATAGAAGCCATGACTATAGGATTTAAGGAATCTATTCGTCTTAATTCTGAAATTTGCCAACTACCTAATATGTAAAATCTGCTCGCGTGCATTTGTTTGTCTAATTGCAGAGGCTAATGTGAGCCTTTAAATGGATTTAATTGCAGTCCTATTTGTTTTGACTTATCGCCTAGTTTTAACATTTTGAGCAGCCTAAGTTAAGTCTAGAACCACCCAAGATAGAGGTCCAAATTCCTCCTGGACCATAGGCCATGGGACGGGTAGTGCACGCGTAAGGCACGATTTAGAATCAACTAGTGCGCTTTAGATAAAAATAGTAATCGGGTAGCAGGAGATGATAGTTTGTGCCCGCTGAATAATACGAGTAACACCCTGTCTCGAGGGAGTTATGAAGTATTACTTATGTTGCACGGGGTGATTCTTTAGGCTAAAAAACTTATCCCCCCCCCCCACCCAT